>JANHZU010179320.1:0-17863 GCA_032468055.1 Acrochordus granulatus
ATACTGAAGTTGAAGCTCAAGTACTTTGGCCACATAATGCGCAGGGAGGACTCATTAGAAAAGACTGTGATGCTGGGTAGGATTGAAGGGAAGAGGAGAAGGGGACGGCAGAGGATGAGGTGGATAGATAGCGTAGTCAGTGGGATGAGCGAGGGCTTGGGAGGACTCCGGGAGGCAGTGTAAGACAGGGGGGCCTGGCGTAATGCAGCCCATGGGGTTGCGAAGAGTCGGACACGACTGTGCGATTGAACAACAACAAATATTCTGAATGGTACCAGAAATCCTGTCAGGTACCAGAGCAGCTTGCACAGCTGTGCGGTTATCCGACCTACTGAGGTACACCCACAACAATCCTTAGTACTGCGTGATGGACCAGTTGCAGCTTCTGAATGGCTCTTCAAGGGCAGCCCTATCTGCAGCACATTTCAATCCAGGCAATCCAACTAAGCGGTCACCAAAGCATGAATGAACAGGGCCAGGAACAAGTACAAATGGTGTGCAAATTAAATTTGTGCAAAGGCCCACCAAGATGTGGGTGCCACCTGCTCTTTGAGAAGAAACCAAAAGACTAAGAGGACTCCCTCTAACCTGAGAGGACCCCCAAGTTCTCTTTAGAAAGTGTTGCCCCATCCAGCTCTTAGTCTGGCTAGAGAATTCTGGGAGTTGAAGTCCACACATCTTAAGTTTGCCAAGGTTGGACACGCCTGCCTTAGCCCGTCACCCAATGAGGACAACCTGCTCCCTCCATGATATGGACTGTAGACGTAAGCTTGCTTTCGACAGATTTCTGAGTCCCACCCTGCATCCTGAATGTTTTAAAAATAGCTTGCTCTGTTTGCAATTTGCATGTCAGTAATGCCCTAGATCCCCCTTGGGACAGAAAGGTGAGCTGCAAACACCGCCATAAATAGATAAGAGCCGCCCCCAAGGCCCGGAAGGCGTCCTTTGCGGAACTGCCCCTGGGGCATGGCTCACCGCCTGCCCTGCCTCCAAAATCACAGCTCCTTCCGACAACAACAAAAACGGGTTTCAAGCTCTGGTAAACGACAGCCTCAGCAGCAGCTCAACAGGGTTGAACCTGGGAGAAGCAGAGCAAAAAGTAACCTGGGCATGAATTAATGTACCTGGCTTAATCTTATTTAAAAAGGCTGAGTGCAAAAGCAAATAAACCTGGTTACTATGGTGCTGGGAAGGCGTTTGTTACAGGCAGATGCAGTGCTGCTTCCAGAGGGAAGGGGCTGTTCTGGGTTCCAGAGAGGAATCTCGCCGCAAAGAGCCATCCCAGAGAGTGGCCAACTGGCTGTCAATCTGGAAGACCTCAGGAAGCAGCCCCAGGGTCTGAAGCAGTGCCTGATCCCTTCCCGGTGCCCTGAATCCTTTTGGGTTAAGGTGGCCTCCTGCCAGCCTCTGCACAGGGGAAATGAGGGAAGGCAACTTTGAAAACAGGAAATTAAGCTGCTGGCCGGCCTGCTAAGGGCGGCATTCATCGGCCCTGCCCAGGGAGGGCATTTCTGCAACCGTGGTGAGCATGGGAGGGGGAATCCTTGGCAAAGGAATGAGACCCTGAAGAGGTGCAAGGAAGGCGGGATGCCGATTCCTCTCCAGATGGGACGGAGAGCAGCAGCAACTCAAAACATTTGGCATGAGGAGAGGAAGACGCTTTCCCTGCTCAGAGATGCTGGCTTGGGAGGGCAAGCAATGAATGGGAAGAAGATTCCAGTGAATTAAAGATTTGATAGACAGAATTCATCACTCCAGACAGCTGTCCATTTGCTCGCTTTACAAAAGAGATGAGGCGTAAAAGGTCAAGCACCAGCGACAAGAAATGCACGAATTAATGCTGAGAAGCCCGAGGTCACCAAGCTCTAGTTGTGGAAGGAGAAACGTTTGGCTACAGGAGGGATCCGGATGCCCTGTTGTGAGTCGAGCATCTGCTGGGCCACTGTGGGAAGGCACATGGGAAAGAAACTCAGGCTCCTACACACTTTGCCCTGTGCTGCTCACAACCCACCTCCTTAACCAGGACAGAAGCAGGGCGGGACCAGGGAGGTTATGCACTGCCACAACGTCAGCCCAGAAGCAAGATAGCCCCTCGGTGGGCCACAAAGACCTCAGCCCGGGTCTAGCATCATTCAGCACTTTCCTCTCTGCCAGAAAGTGGGCAGGCTGAGATTTTCACACAATACCTTACATATATGCGATTTCAAGGAAAAGGTTGGTTAAATTTTTTCGTAAGTTTACAGAGCCATTTTTAGAAAATAGCCAGGACCTGCAATTCTCTCATCCACCACCCAATTTCAGCGACGCAGTTGCTGTAGTGTGGATGTTTGCTTCAGGGTGCACACACTCAAGGTGTGACTGGCAGTGTGAAAGCTCTGAGCCCCAACCACACAACACAGCAAGAGAGCTGCCAGGCAAAGAGGGGGCACTGCTGCAGGAAAGGCAGCCCAGCAGTCCGATGAACGGGGTCCCCCTGGGATCTTCTAGGGCGTCTGCCAGGAGATGGATTGCCTCCCACAGCTATTGCCATCCCTGTGCTCCTATAACAGGGTCAGGCCCACGCCCCGTCCTTATCCATTCCCTCTCCCCCCACCTCTCGCCAGGCTCCTCAAGCATCAGGCAGATCTTCTGTTCAAAACTAAAGCGGCAACCAGGAATCGCCCAGCCGCGCTCACGGATCATCCTTAGGGATTGGGGCAGTTTCTCTGCTCCCCTCTCCTGAAATAAACTGCTAGGGAAACCCTTGAACTAGCTGGTTGGCTATGACCCCTTAATTTGGATGTATCCCAAAGTCATGAGAAAGCAGACTTCTTGTTTCTGGGCAAGGCAGCCAGGATATTTAATCATCGGGTCAGGCCATCTGCAACGGCTTTCTTTGCCGTTGCAAAGTTCCAGACAGCACCAGATGCGGCATCCGCTATTATTGTATTTTCTGCTGCTGCAGACAGCGGCTTCCTCCTCCCTCTCCCTCTTCCGATCAATGCTCAGTGTTGAATTAAGAGGCAAGTTGCCCAGCACTGCCTGAGCCAAGCCTGGCACAGAAGGAACATGGCTGTTTGATGAAGCAGAGCATAGATTAAATGTTTAGAGAAGAGAGATCCAGGAAAATCAGTAAGAAAAAGTAATTAGGTTGGGCAAGGCGGGGAGGAACTCTGTGCAGAAGCAGCATAAGGAAAGCGGATGAAGACCAAAAGTGGAATATGGAGCACGCGGTGAAGCCCACACTATGGTGAGAAGGCCAAAAAACCATCCACACCTCTCCACCCTTATTGCACCATGACTATCATCCTGTGATCTTATTTAAGGTCACGGAGTCCCTGCCAGGGAGGCAAGCAAGATCTACAACCTGGCCACTGGGACACATTTGTTGAATGATTTAATTATAAAGTGTTTCTAATTCAGATTCAGATACTTTATTGGCCAAGCATGGTTAGACACACAAGGAATTTGACTCCGGTATAGCAGTTCTCAGTATACTTGCAAGACAATAAAAGAATAAACAAATAAATGAAAATTATGTATTCGACAATAAAATGTGCATCCAAAGTGTGCAGCTAGTAGAAAGGGAATATAGGAAAGTGTAGAATTAGAACCATGATCTATTGATAAGTACGTATACACATTCGACAGAAATTCTGGGTTAATTTAGAATTCTTTGCACTTTGTGTCCTGTCATATAGCCAGAGTCAGGTATTCAGCTGAATGATGGAAGGTGGGGAAACCTATCCCTGTGTCTGGTTGTTTTGGCGTGCCATACTCTGTAGCACTGTCCAGAGGGGAGAGGCTCAAACAATTCATGTCCAGGGCGAGAGGGGTCTGCAGATATCCTCTCCACCCTCTCCATACACGGGTCCTCCATGGCTGCAATTCCTTTTTCTGCAGTCCTGACTGTCCGTTGGAGTCCATCCCTGTCCTGCACGGTTGCTGCGCCGAACCAGGCAGTGACAGATGTGCAAAGGACAGACTCGGTGATGCCTCCATAGAACTGGATCAGCAGCTCTTGAGGCAGTTGAACTTCTTGAGCTGGCGCAAGAAGTACCTCCTCTGATGTGCCTTCTCAATAATGGTGTTAACGGTAGCTGCCAATTTCAAGTCTTGGGAGGTCGCAGAGCCCAGAAGCTTGAAGGACTGCGCTGCTGATTCCGTGTTGCTGAGCACGGTAAGAGGGGTGAAATAGGGGGACTCTTCCTAAGTTCCACTGTCATCTCCACAGTTTTGAGCATATTCAGCTCTAAGCTGTTTCGATTGCACCACAGGGCCAGCTGTTCAACTGCCCATCTGTACGCTGACTCATCCCCGTCTCTAATGAGTGCAACGACTGTTGTGTCATCCGCAAACTTCACAATTTTGACAGAGGAATCCCCAGAGGTGTAGTCACTGGTGTAAAGGGAGAAGGATATAATGCAGTGACACACTGACCGTATCTCCTGCTTAACTGTTTGCTCAATAGGCAAGCTGCAGAGGATCCAGATGGGCCAGCACCGGCCGCTCAACTGTCTTCGTGGCCACAGATGTTAAAGCGACAGGTCCACAGCCATTCAGCGTGCTGATGGAGGCTTTCTTGGGAACGGGGGTGATGGCAGAACATTTAAAGCATGAAAGGACGTAGCGGAGCTCTAGGGATGTACAGAAGATTCTTGTGAAGACGGGGGCCAACTGTGCTGCACAGATTGTCAGGCAGGAAGGGGTCAGGCCGTCTGGGCCAGGTACTTTCTTGATTCCTTGTTTCTGAAGGGGACTTCGTACTTCAAGAATCACAAGAGGTGGGGGGCCCAGAGGGGTAAGGGCCCAGGAGGGGGTGAGAGCTGAAAAATTCCTTTCTCTAATATGTTAACCTCAGGTTAAGATCATGGGAAAATAATTTTTTTTATCATATTTTGTATTAGTTTTCAACAACACAGAAAAACCAAAAAAGCCCCAAACAAACAACATAAAATACATAATAAAACAGCATATAAAATAAAACAATGTTTAAAATACAACACAACACAAAGAAAGAAAAAAAGGAGGAGAAGGAAAAAAGGGGAAAAACGGGGAGGGCAACAAACCCTCACAAAACATTCACGACCTAACTCTGTATGGATATCCCTCCACAGCATACATGTTCCCCTCTTACATTCTACTCTAAATTACCTGCATGTTGTACCCTAATAATGCAGTTCGTTTTTAACCATAATATACCTGTCTGGTGTATCGAACTATGGACGACATATATGTTATGTCATGCACCGTTCTTCACTTTTTCCTCCTATTACACACTGCTAACATGTCAATACCTCAACTAATTCCAGTCACACTTTACGTAATATTTCATGTAACTTTGAGTTTACATTCTTAGTCTAGTCCATCTACGAACATTTATTTGGTAAGTTTCTTCAGCAGAGAGTCCCAGAACGGCTTCCAAACAACCCAAAACCTCCTTGAGTTGTTATCTTTTGGGAGGGCATGGGACAATAATTTTGTGATGCAAGCCCGTCAGAACGTTCCAGTTCCTTATGTGAGGTCACGCAAATCACTGACCTCAGTTTGGTCAACTTACTTCCAAAGTTCTCTTGACTGACGGCGCTGGGAGTCGTGGCCACAGCTGGAACTCAGGAGGCTCCATCTGCGTCTTGCAATATCAAGGGCAGGCCTGAAAGTGACTCCTAGGCGAGGACATGTGGAGGCATCCAGGAAGTCTATCCAGAATGTTTGGGATACACTCCGGTGTGGAAAGAGGGCATGAGAAGCACCCAACCTCAGCTGGGAATCCAACTCTTCGCCAAGGAGGGACCCAGCGGGTTCTCCACATGCCTGGTGGACAATCTCATCATGCAAAAGGTGGAGGTGGAACTGCCATACTGAGGAGTTACTACTCGCTAACAGGGACGAAACGGCTGGGGAAGTGGAAGTTGTGGGAATCCTGTTGGAGAGGAACCATGAACTTTTAAAACTGGCAACACTGAACCCAACAATCGGAAGAATTATGGACTAAATCTGTAAAGTTTACGTCAAGCTATAGCTTAACTCTTGGACCTGTGGTTCTAGAACCCGTGAGGAACTAATAAAACTTGGGGAGGGGGCTTTCTTTTTAGGGAGGTGGAGGAAACAGAGCGGAGAGCGGTCCTGAAAGGCCAGTCTGGCCAGAACTGTTTGTAACTGGGTGCTACAACGACATTTCTCTCTCCCTTCTCCTCGGCTGCGATCTCATGGGTCGTCATGGCTTCCAAGGAGCCTCACCATGTAGGCTCTCCTTCTCAGCCTCCGTAGTGCTGTCCCCCTCGAAGGGAAACGCGGCCCTCTCAGGTGGCTGGCCTGTGCTGGTCCCCTGGCTAGAGATATCCACCCATGAAGTCTTTTGCCCTTGGTTCCTCTGAAGGGTTTTCTGCCTCTCAGCCTCAGTTCGTGGGAGCCTGGCCAAACTCTCTCCTGCAGCTTTCCAAAGGGGAAGGGGTCCAAAGGGTCCAAAGGGCGGCGGCAGCTGGAAGGTCGCGTCCCTCCTTCGCTAACTGAACCAGTTCTCTTTTCTATGGCTCAGTGGGCGTGAGACCTGGCGCCTCCCCGTACCCCCGGCATCTGGCAGGATTGCTCGAAGTGGGAGAGAGGGGCGCTCTGGCCAGGGAAGAGACCCTTGGAAGGAGCCAGCCCAACCTGCAGCCCAAGGCTGAACAGGGGCCGGGCACAGAGCAGGGGGTCCCCTAGCAGCCTCGGGGACCAAGAGGAGCTGGGCAGTGGCCAGCCCCCAACGGCACCCTCCTCGGCAGCCCTTGCAGATCAGGCTTGTGGGGGCCGGGGAGAAGGGAAGGGACCGACAAAGGCAGAGATCGGCAGCAGGCGAGGAGGTGCCCAGTCTGGCCGTTCCCCCTTCAGAGGTAGCTTTTAACCTCTGGCTGACCAGGGGTGGGTGGGGGGCAGCTTTCTGGCTGCTTCGTTACCACCTCTGCGTTTTGGGCACCCTTCCATGCAAAGAGGTCTCCGGACCTTGAAAGGTCGGCGTCCTCCAGAAGACCCTCATCCAGCCATGGCCTCTGAGGGAGCTTTTTAGGGGCTCTCCTCTGGCAGAGGTCAAGCTGGCCCACAGCAGCCCAGCACCGTGGAGCTCAGCCCCGCGTGAATCTTCTTAAGAGGGACTTTCCTCCAGCGTTGACTCTGGTGGGTGATGTTCTCCCTCTGCGTCCCCGCTGAAAATCAGGCTGAGGGGTGAGCGTAATTCTCGCAGAAGAAGGAGGCACGTGGACGTTGCAGAGCTTCGGCCACGGAGCCAGGCAGCTCCTGGAAGGAATTCCTCTGCCCCCTGAGGGTCCCCATCCCATCGCCTCTTACGTGGCTGCCCAAACCTGTCCCGGCCTTGGGGTCCTGCTGCAGCCGTGCTCTGGGTCAGGACAGGCTGAAGGGCTGGACAGGGAGCTGATGAAGAGGCCAGACCTTCTGTTCGGGGGGAGGTGCCGAGCGCCAGCGGTCCCGTAAGGGCTCCACAGCCCATCCACAGGGCACCGCCAAGGGGCTCCCCGGCTGGCAGCCAGGACAGGGGATGCCGAGAACTTCTTGAAAACCCAGAAACTCGAACCATTGCATTTTATTCCGAAATCCTGAAGGAAAGTTTCCTCCTCGGCTGCCTTACAGCGCGCAAGCATGTCCAGATGTCGCTTAATGCTGCAACAGTATTTACGGGAGGGACACCTCGGGCGCAGCAGCTCGGCGGATGGATTCTGGCCGGGACTCGGGCGGGAGCAAGGCAGCCCGTCCTCACGCGCACATGGCCTTTCTGGCTGTGAGGGTGGGCGGCGCTGAAGGGGAGCGGGCTTCCTGCGTCGGGAGGGGGCGGGAAGCCGGCCATGAGCCCGTTCCGACGCCGCTCAGCCTGTGGCGAAGGAGGCCCGGCTCTTGCCTCACCTGCTTGCCTCACAGGGCTCTCCTTGCACAACCCTGGAGCTGCCAAACGCCGTGGGCGAAGTCTCTCCCATTTGCCTGGGAGGCTGGCGTGGCTGAGGCCGGGCCCTCACACGGCTGGCAGCACCATGGGCACAGGGGCCACCACAGCCTTCCTTCTTGGGGTCGTGCTCTTTTCAGCAGAGCTGCCGCCCACCATGGCCAGAGGTAAGCCTAGGAGCCGATGGATGCCCTCTGAGCTTCCCTCTGCCCCGCCCTGCCTACAGAGAGGCGGGGGACTGGAACCCCATTCCACGAGCCATGGGCCCTTCTTCTCGGGGGCCTCTTTGTTTCTCGGGGGCCTGCCTGGCTGCGGGTTCCACGACAGGAAGGGAATCTTGTTATCAGCAGGTCTGCCAGAGGGAGGGGCCCAAGGGAGGCTCGCCAGAGTGGCCCCAGCTTTCTGCCCCCCAGCCCTTCCTCTGGGGGGCGGGAGGCGCTCCTGGAGAGGCCCAGGGACATGGGCAGGCCTTCCGGCTGGCTCAAAGCAGCACGGTGCCATTCCCTGGACCTCCCTCCAAGCTGGGCAGACTCCGAGCTTGGGCTGTGGGTGCACCCAGCCGGTGGGTGAGCTGAGCACCCATCGGGGCCACGGTGCGCAGTCAAGAAACACGTCAGGGGAACCGGCTGTGCAAAGTGAGTGGCTGCTTCCTTCCCAACGCGCAGGGCTGGACCGGACTGGGCTCTCTTCCTCCTCCAGTCGAGCTGGCTACTGCCGGCAGTTGCCCATGCCCCGTGGAGTCCCCGGTGGCGGAGGGGGCTGCCACAAGTGCAACAGGGATGCCGACTGCCCTCCCAAGAAGAAGTGCTGTGGGTCGCAGTGTGGCAACACCTGCCAGATGCCCGAGCCAAGTGAGAGGCTGCTTCCTCTTTCGGGGGTGATGGGGGGTGGTGGGAGGGGAGCAACAGGGGCATCTTGTGCCTTTCCCTGTGCCTGGGCTGGCAATTCTGGGGGGTTCCTGGAAGGAGGATTTGGGGAGGCCAAACTGGAAACGTGCTAAGACAGAGGCCACGGGAGAAGGTACCCACCATTCCTGTGGGCAGTCCAAAGCTCGCCCTCTGGATACCAACTGCCAAGGCTCAGTCCCGCCCGTTCCCCTTCTTGCACCCTGAGAAACAGACATCTTTTGGTGTGAGTGTGGGGAACTGCCTGTTCCTCCCAGTAAGAAAAAGGAAATGCCACCCCACCTCCACCACGAAGGGATCCGGGGCAGATCTCTGAGAAAGGCATAAGGTCTTTGCCACCTGAGCCCTTGCAAGTAAGTGACCCTTCGGGGTGAAGGCATCAGGGCATCAGTGAGGAAGAGCCCCTGGCTCCCCGAACCCTCCATCTCTCTGCTTCGTCTTCCAGACCGCTGCAAGCTTCCCGCCGAGACTGGGCCCTGCAAAGCCTACATGCTCATGTTCTTCTACAACTGGCAGGCAAAGAAGTGCGAGAGGTTCATCTATGGGGGCTGTTATGGGAACCTGAACCGCTTTGCCACCGTGAAGGAGTGTCAGCTGGCCTGTGGGGGTCAAGGTAGGCAGACCAAGGCGTCCCTATTCCTGGGGCAGAGGGCTGGACCCGAGGAGGCCTCTTCCTGGCTGGATGGGTGCTGTTGCGCCCGGTCAAGCTCAGAGTCTTTGCGCTGGGGGGAAGCGGCCCCTGCCTTCCCCATGGGCCTCGTGGCCCCTTCCCAAGCTGAGCGCCTCTCCTTTCCCCTCACAGACACTGTGATCCCCGCCTGGGCAGAAGGTCCAGTTCCTGGAGCAGCTGCTCTTGGGTCCAACCCAGAGTGAAGACTGGCCGTGCCGAGAGCCTTCCTCCTCCTCCTCCTCCTCCTCCTCGACTGTCTGGCGGACCTTTGCTCCCGTGGCTTGTGGGTGTTCCCGGCTGACTGCCCTGATTCCTTGCTCCTCCCTCGGATGGAGAAGACCCCATAAAGATCTCTCTCTCAGATTCCATGCAGCTTTTCCTTCTTTGAGCTGGACTCTGCCTCTCTGGGGCACATGCCTGGCTTTGCACGGGTTACCCACAGACACAAGCCCGATGCCCCCACAGTCACTGCTGCTGGCCTGAATCCGGTCTCGGCGGTCCGTTTCTGAGAGCTGGGTGGTGCAGGCCGAGCCGTGCGTCTCGAAAGGCGGCAGGGCCCTCTCTGCCTTGGCACCTTCCTTCGAGCCTGACCCTCTCTGAAACAGACCTTGCCCTGGAGCTGGGCCGGTCTGGCTCCCTGCTCACAGTTGCCCCCTTTGTGCCCGGCATCTCTGGGCGGCAGAGAGCAGAAAAAGTGACACCTGGACGCCTGGCGAAGGGCTGCCCACCGGGCATCCCGTGGGCAATCTTTCCCAGCACGGGGGGTGAGTGCCTCCTTTGTTTGGGACCCGTTTTCCACCTTGCCCCCCAGCCGAACCCTGCCCCCCATTAAACTGGGGCTCCTGAAATGCTGGAGAAGATGGGTGAAGGCAGGAGTGCTGGTCAGGTCAGCTTCTACCAAACCCCGGGATGGAGGGCCAGACGGGTGGGAGCCCGTCAGGCGCACGGAGGAAGCAGCCAAAGAGCCTGAGGGGCAGCCCTTGGCAGCGGCCTCCTGGGGCTCCTGCCCCTGGCACTGCAGGCCGGAAGACCCTGGGCGCTCATCTATCTGTTATAGGTCCTGGGTGTTTTATCCCATTGACAGGAGGGGTGACTTTTCATTTTATCCTCTGCCTTTTCTGATTGATATTCCACAGGGGTCCCCTGCAGTCCCCCATGAGAGGCTGGAGAGGGAAGGAGACTCTAGTTCAGCCTCAAGCCTTGGGCCCCTTGGTAGAGTGGGATTTGAACTCAGGCCTGCCTCTTTGCCCTTCCCTTCGGGGGCCCGATCCTGAGACCCGGCATCTCCGGAGATGCCGGCGGTGATGGGGAGGGATGAGCTGCTGTTGCCCAACCCGAGCCTGACTGTGCCTTGAAGGGCGCCTCCTTGCGTGACACTTCCTAGCGCGGCGCTTCCCTGCCTGGGCGTCCGTAAGGTGCGTGGACGTCAACTCCCAGAACCCCCCGGCCGGTATCGCATCTTCAAGTCCGCGCATCCTAACGTTGCCAGGTAGGGAAACGCGCTCTGGAGGGCGGGCAGAGTTGGCGCCCTTGCGGCCCCTCTGGAGCTCTGGATTTGGCCGCCAGGCAGGGTTCGGAAGGCTTCGGAGGGAGAGGCAGGGGAGGCAGAAGTCCACCCACAGCCGGCTTGGGGCAGCAGCGGAAGTCCCAGACACGCAGCCGTGCCGGCGGGCTCCTCTGTGGAAGAATGTCTGCTGGACAGGGGAGGGCTGGTCTCCTTCGGGTGCCGGCCAGAGCGGAGCTGTGGGGTCCGAGCCCGTCACGCGCTCGCTTCCCCTTTCGTACGTTGGAAGGAGAGGCATCCCTCACTTTCGGACCAGCTTCCCTGCCAGCCCAGGAGGCAGGGGGGCTTCAGGAGAGGGGCCACAGGCTGTCTTCCTTCCGTGGCTGCGTGGCCACCCTCCAGGACTTCCACTCAGAGCCCTGGTCCTCCTGCTACGCCCTGGAAGAGAACAGCCAGCCTTTGTCGAAGGATGTGCAACTGGCCACCCAAGGGGGCGTTCTTTCCTGCCACGGGCACTTGCCCTCGCGCTGCTGCACCAAGGAAGCAACCGACTCGCGGGTCCGTCCTTGTGGCTGGCATTCCTCGCTTGCGGCCCGCCCCTGGGACCCACCTGGGCTCGACTATTTCCTCCGGTGGATGCTGCCAGGCCACCAGCTTTGGGCTTCCAGGCTGACCTTTGGGCGCCAGGGAGCGGATCCACCCATGAGCAGACTAGTGCAGCTCCCCCGGCCTGTGCCCAGGTCTTCCCCTCTGGTTCCCCTCGGGGCGCTGAATCCCCCCTCCGGCCCAGCCCCTTGCTCAGCCTGTGCTCCTCTTCAGGCAGGGTCTCCCCTCCCAGCCACGCACGGCCGCTTTCCCACGGCTCCGCCTTCGCCCAGGTCAGGCCTCAGCCATCGGGGCTCAGCTGGGCGGAGCACTGGGCGATGGGCAGGCAGTTGAAGGGTCAACCCTCATCTGCCACTTTGGCCCCGGCAGCAAACCCTGAGGGACCCCCCATGGCATCTCGGCTGGCCCCATTCCCGCCCTGCTGTTTCTTTGGTCCCTGCGAGGTGCCGTGACACCTCAGAGCCTTCCTTCTTCTCGCTCACAAGGGGGGCTGGCATGGAACCCCCTTCAGCAGAGGGGCTCTGGGTTCCAGTTCTACCCACATGGGCTGGCCAGGAGGCCGTGCAGATCCTCAGCTGGTACCCTGCAGTCCATGGCGTGGCTGGTGAAGCAGCATTCCTTGCTGCCCTGGCATTCCTCATCACGGAGGCAGATGTTGTAAGGCAGCCACTGTGGGGGCAGCTGTGCCTCCTGCTGCTTCGGGGGACATTTCCCAGCCTTCTCGGAGGGAGGGAGGGAGGGAGGGAGAAGGGAGGGAGGGTGTTTCTGTCCGGGCTGCACCCGGAAGGTCTTCTCTGTGGCTCCAAAGGGAGCCAGGAGTTGGAAAAGGAAAGACCGACTCCGTGCAAAGGAGGGCGACGGCCCTTTGGCAGCAGCCGGGCTGAAAAGCAATGCCCTCCCTGCCAGGAGGAGGCTGTGGGAGCAGCTGCAAGCCACCCCTGTGACGGACACCCGCCAAGGGGCGGCAGTGTGGGTCAACCTCAAAGGAGGTTCCGTTTGGGGGGCGGCGAGGAGGGAAGCTTTCCTCTCTCTGTTTTGGACTGACATTGCTCCGCAATCACTGCCAACTTCAAAGTGTTCTCATAGTTTGCAGTTGAGCTGATTTCTTTCTGGGTTTTCGTAAGTGGCTCTTTTCAGTGAGGAAGCCCCTGGAGCAGGGGTAGAGGTGAGAGCTCAGGCAAACCAAGAGGCTGTGGAGGAAGAGGTGATGGCTGTGGCGGCACGGCTTCTGGACCCTACACGGGTGGAAGCACCGGCTCGCTTGCGCTGGGCTTCAGCTGAGCTGCATTTCCCCTCAGGTCCTTCAAGGGGAAAGGCGGCCCGCTGGTGGTACAAGCTTCCCCTCATAGCCACTAGTCAGAGGCATTGCACCCAACCAGATTCATGAAAATTGGCCTGCTAATTTCATTTAAAAATATACGAGTGGTGTTGACTCCCTATGGGTCCTTATCAATCCTTTAGGACACATTTGCCCTGACAAGGGAGCCAAGGTGTAATGTATTTATTGATTTGAAAAATGGATATGGTGGCTTATACGACATAAAGTTGGATGTGGTGGTGAAGGCACCAGGCTAGCAACGGGGAGCCTGTGAGTTTTAGTCTTGCCTTAGGCATGAATCCAGCTGGGTGACTTGGGAACGGTCCCTCCCTCTCAGCCCCGGAAGAAGACTGAATGCAAAACCATGTCCCAATTTTCTGCCAAAAAAATTGCACGGAGTGGTCCAGGCAGCTGTCAGGATTCAGCAGTGACTCAAAGGAACTTCTCAATCCCATCAATCTGTCAGTCTATCTATCTGAAGCAGTCCTTGGCAGCTGACAAATTTGTACCCAAATAACAAAAGCAGTATATTAAAATGCCAACACATCACCAGCACCATGGCATTACCCTTTCGAGAAGAGCACACCACACCCTCACGCTCACAATGCCAGGCTCCCTTTTGGAGGGCAAGGAAGGCAAGGGGGCTCCCTGGGCTCCCTGGAGCTGCCTGCTCCACAGGGTAGGGGCAGCTACGGAAAAGCCTGGCTCTGGCAGCCCCCAAGCCCCCCTGCCCACCTCTGCTGGATGGCAAACAGAGAGGGGTGCAGGCAAATTGGCAGCGCTTCTGGTGCTAGGGCATTGACCGTCTGCCTCACAGGCCACCATGCAGGGGGCAGGTACAGCCCGTTGGGGGCTATAGGGCAGAACCAGAAGAAAGGAGGCCACGAAAGAAGGGCCCAGGCTCAGGGGAGGTTGGTTTTGCCCCAGGCAAACCATGGCTGCTTCAGTAGGATGAGCTCTCTCCAACCATGACTCGCGAAGCCTCTGCAACTTAGCTTGGTCACACTTCTGATGCATTTGATTCTCTTGGCAGTTTGCAGTAAAAACAAGTTAAGAACTGAGACACTGAGAAATGCTGAAAAAAAATAAAGCAAACAACAAAACAGGCAAATTCGTCATTAAAATTAACACTTAAACCAAGTTAAGCTGCCCTTTAAATAGCCAGTACAAACAGCAGCCACTCCACTTGGCAGGGAGGGCAGCAGAGAAGGCTCCTTTCCAAACTACGCCAGGAAGCTTCGTGGCAACGACGAGTGAGCCTCTCAAAATGTGGAGCCTCAGGTTGGATCAAGCAGTTTCTCAGCCTGGTCCATGTCGGGCTTCACGTGTTGTGACCGCCTTGTCGCAGTCTGCCAAGCGTCTTCTGCACAGGGCCAGCAGAAGGGTCAAGACGGCATCCATCCTGAGCCAGGTTGGCCAGCCTTCGCCCCAGGCACTGGCCCCAATGCACCTTTGCTGGTGAGCATTAATGAAGTGGGGGATCCCCAACAGATAAAGTTCCTCACTCTTCCCCCCTCCCTACCCAGGTTCATCCCAGCGCTCTTCCCAGAGCAGCCCCAGGACAGAGAGTTCATCGGGGCTGCAGCAAGACCTGGTGCCCCGATGCCGACAGTCCTGTAGGCTGGGCTCAGGTGCAACAGAGCCTAAACCTGGGTTAGGAAAAACAGCTGAGGTCCCAGATGACATGCAAGGCGATGCTCGGCTAGGCCAGCTATGTGCTGGTCTCAGGGGAGATTCTCTTTGCTCTCCCACTTTCTCTCACCCCCACCCTGGCCTGGGGGAAACAGCCATGATCTAGCTCTCCTCCAGCCTCAGTTCATCCTATGGGGAGGATGGGGAGATGAGGACCCTTGGAAGAAGAAAAATCTGTGCTGGGAGATGGGGAGGCCTCGGTTAGGGGTGGGAGGTGGGGAATGGGAATTGGATGGGGCAGCCCAGAGACCAACCTGAGTGGGCACTCCCTCTCTGCCCCACTCTCACCGTTCTTCTCCTCCCCAGAGGCCCAGGAGCCCAACCAGGAGGCAGATCAGGATGGGCTTCATGGCAGGTGCTGCTCCTGGCTGGAAGAGGTAGTCTCAGTCACCTGAGAGAGAGACATGAGGTACTTCCTGTCCCAAGCATGCACAACACCCACTCAGTTGCCCCCTGGTTCTGCAGCTCCTCTCCTGGCTGCTGAGGGAGGCTGGAAGGCACTGGGGAGTCTCAGATTCAAGCTCACCCTCAGCCATGGCGGTTTGGGGGCTGGTCCCAGCCTGCCTACCCTATGGTCATTATGGAGAGTGAGCACCGTCTATACAGTCTTGTGTGGAAGGAGGAAGGGTGGCAAATATATGGACGGTGTGAATGGGTGGCTCTGGTCATGTGCCATGGATGACACCTGTATCCTTTGTAGGATACTCCCCCTGAGTGCAGCTGGACAAATGTCCAGGCCTGGAGTTGGCTGGGGGCAAGCGGCCACCGTGAAGAAGTGTTCTTCTCCTGGCAGGTGATACTTGGGGAGGGTGAGGATTGCAGGGAAACTCCCAAGTGTGTCCTGAAACTGCCCTGCAGCCAAAGGTATGAAGACAATGGCTGTGGGGCTGCACAGTTCATTTGGTGGCATGTCAGCCCACTCAAGGATGGGAGGAAACACATTAGAGTGGCCACAGGATGAGCCCCCAGTTTCACTGGGGAATGGGTAGTTTTTCTTTCTGTACATGGGTTAATCTGTGTGCTTTGCCCTTGACTTCCTTTTCATTCCAAAGCATAATCTTCCATGCGAATCACCAGGTGGGCCTTTGGAGAGTGGCCGCCGCGCCTTTTGCCAGCCAGGGCTTCTGCAGCGCATTCTTGAGCAGTGTGGCGAAGGCTGGATTTGCCCATCAGCCTTGGCCGCCCTGTGTCCGCTGCAGCCTCCCAGCCAGGAGCCTGGTGGACCCTTTGAGCATGTCTGGGCCAGCCTGTCAACAGCGTCGCCCAAGGCCAGCTTTCCTCCAGGCATTCTGTGCAAGCAGAATCTCTGGTGGGGCGATGATTCGCCCTGCAGCACCCAGTTATCTCAAACAGGGGTGCGACACGTTCAGGGTGCAATGACAGCCTGGGGCCGGGGTGGAAGGGTCGCACTTTAGGCCCTCTTTACGCAGAAATATTGAGCGTTCGAGCAGGTTCGTGCGGAATAAAAATGGTGCCACCAGCTGAAGGGCAGATGACTCCCGGGGCAGACAAGCTCTGCGTCAGGCCGAGGGCAGACTCTGGTGTTGCCACCTCCTGGCTGAGCGGCTCTTCAGCGTGCCCCTCCGCCGGTTTCTGGCCCGGCCCAGGGGAACGTGTCCCGGGCTCTTCACCACTGACAGTGTCCTGGGAAATCCCTCTCCCCACCACTTCCTCATACTTGAGGTCGCTCGAGCACCCTCCCAGCCTTGCCCCGGGGGTGCTGCCTGCGTTGGGGTCTGGATTGAAGCCAGGGTGTGACTCAGCTCCTGGGGCAAGGAACGGCCTCCCAGCCGGCCAAACGGCCCAAGGAACTGGCTGGCTGACTCCACGCGGTGGCTGAGTCAGAGCTTTGCCCGGCTTGCCAGAAAGCATCAGCTCCTTCCCCGGGCAGGGGCTGCATCGCGCCAGGGGAGCCTCTCTCCCTCTGTCCTGCCAAATCGGCTTGTCATCTCCTGTGCGTGACTGGCATCAGGAGGGGCCCTGCCCGTCTCAGGGGCTGCTTCCAGGGCTCACTCCTAACAAAGGTGCACATCCAGGTCCCGAGTGCAGGGAAAGGCCCCGATGGGCACACAAGCCCTCCCTGCCTCGTCCATCTCCCTCTGCCTCTTGCGGCCTTCCTAGCTGTGCGCACCCAAGACTCTTGACCAGCTGCCCCCTCTGTGCCCACCTAAAGCTTGGCTCGGCGCCGTTCTGGTAACCCCTTGGCCAAGGCCCACGAGGGAGGGGCCAGGCCCCTGCCACAAGAGCCGGACACGCGCAGGGATGGGCCTGCCAGTGCTGAAGTCGAGGGGCTGCTTGGCTTCCCTCGGGCTCCAGCCTCTGTGGCTGCGCCCAGAGCATGAACGGTCACTCCCCGATCCTCCTGCCCCGAAGGATCCTGCTCGGCATCCTGTCATCTCTCTGTAAGAAGACGACCCCCCATCCCTTGTTGCTTTGCCTGAATTACTTGGTGACTTGTATTCTCCGGAGAGCAGGGAAGCCGCCTTGCAAAGGTGAAATCCAGGGATCGGATCCTTATCCACTCCACGCCGGGTGCCCCGAGAGCAGACGCGTCCAGCCTCGGCGACGTCGAGACGTGCCGACTCCACTTCCCAGAACTCCTCAGCCCGCATAGCTGGCAGCGCAGCAAAGACGTCCCGGGAGCTGAGGTCCACACGTCTCAGCGTCACCGAGGTTGGACACGCCTGGTCTACACGCTCGTACAGAACAACACTGGAGAAGAAAATGTAGGACGAATTGGGACCGTCCACAGTGCTAATTCTGTTGAATATAAAAGGCCCAAAAGTGCAAAAAGGAAACAAAATGTTTTGCATCCCAAAAGTTCAAAAAGGAAACAAAAACTGACAACTAAAAACAGTTGCTTGTGAATTGGCATGAACAAATTTAAGACATAAATAAAACATTACAGAACATTTCAGGCTGACAGGGTACTGAACATTATGCTCAGACGTAGACTCTGATAGTTGCAATTGGCGAGGTGCAGATTAGCCGGAAGATGCTGATCGGTTCAAGTACCTGGAGGAACGACAGAGATGCTTTTGCGGGGGCATAAAACGAGAATCTTGGGGAGAGTTCACAGGGGCAAGTGGGGGGGTGAGGCAGAAAAGCACAGACATGTCTTGGGGGCATCTTGGCTGAGCCTTAATCAAGGGCGTCTTCTTCTGTGCCTCTGCCAGGGTAGAATGGACTTTCTTCTTTCAGCTGCAGGCTGTCTTCTCCAAAATACGTGCGGTGCTCGTGATGATGGAGGTCAGGAGGG
>JANHZU010179404.1:0-17747 GCA_032468055.1 Acrochordus granulatus
GTAATCTTATTTTTCTTTTCCTTCGGTTTTCGTCTTGTTCCTTCCGTCCGTTGCTGCGGCCACCGGCCCCTCCCTCGGGCCTGCCCTCCCCCCAACTCACAGGACCTAGAGGTTAGCGCGATCCGCCTGCTTCTCTCCTTTCCAGCGTTCAGAAGCCAGCTGCTCTCTTCTCGCGGGGCCGCGGTGCTCTTCCATCCCAGCCTGGCTTTTAACACCCCTGGTTGCAAAAATGCATTTCCTCTGCCTGATGCGAGTTGAGAAATGGCTGTTTTGTGTCACTGGGAAGCGGGCAGGGATGGGGAGATTGCAGGAGACCCTGCAGAAGTTTGGGGACCTCCGGCTTCTTAACAGCCCCGTTCCTTTTCTTTGGCCGCGCCAGTAATTTAACCGTCTTTCCCATTTCTGACCTGAGCTGCTGGTGTCCCCTTTAACAAGAGTGCTGGCTTTGCACAGTGCTTAGAATGGCTTTCTTCGACCGGATGCCCTCCAGATGTGTTGGACTGCCAGTACCAGTATCCCCAGCTAATAGGGTTGGACTGGTACAGGTAGTCCTCAAGTTACAACTGCTCACTTAGCAACTGTTTGAAGTTACGGCAAAAATCCCCAGAGCTCCTTAGAACTCATCCTCGAAGATACGACAGCTGGATCCCTCCCACAGTCGCGTGGTCGCATTTTGGGCACTCAGTAACTGGCGTTATTTACGGCTGTTCGTAGTGTCCGGCGGTCACAAGACTTCACTTTACAGCATTTTTTTGCTGGAAACCAGCATTTACTTGCAGTTTCTGGCGAAGGAAAGGTCATCACAGACAATGGATTCGCATAATGGCCACAGTGTGCATTTAAAGATCGTGGTGATCCTCCGAATGACTACCACAAAAAGTTGTAAAATCAGGCACGGTCACCGTTGGCCAGCTCAATGACCGGCACAACTATTACTGTAATTCTGGGTTCAGTGACTGTCATAGGTTGAGGACTACCTCTACTGGGGAGATTAAGGTCAAAACCACCCAAAACTGTAGATGGAAACCATTAGTGCCAGTTTCTAAGATGCTCAGTAACCACACCAAGCTGTGGTTAGTTTGAAGCCTAAAAAGCCACCAAACCACGGAAAATCTTAGGGGCTTAGTGCCTCTCTTCACCAATCTGGTGTCCTCCAGACTGGTGATTCCCAGAATTCCCTAGCGTGCATGGTCTTTGGAATTCTGGGAGTGATTGCCTCGCGATCTGGAGCGGGCCAGGCTGAGGAACCTCCTCTTAACCAGGGCTTAGGAATCACAGTGGCACGATGGAAACCTAAATCCTAGCTTTATGGCGACGAGGAAGCCTTTGGAGGTCAGCTGAGATCTTTAGACATGGAATCCTTCAAAATGTGCTTGGTGAAAACACTTTTCAAGACCTCCGCAAACTTGCGTGATGAACGTTGGTGGATTTAAGGCGAGCTCTTTCTGCAGAGGCAAAGGCAGGCTAGCTGGAGTTCGTGTTTTCCTTTAAGGTTCCCTGCTGCAACCTCAAAAACGTTTTTAAACTCTGACCTGTGGAAGTCTGTCATTTTTTTCTCACTCGTATAAACGTGAGAACCTTTTCTTGGGTCAAGGTACAAGCGTCCCCGGACACTGCCAGGTTTCTCGCGATGCTGACGTCCCAAGAGCTGAGTCGCACATCCCTGCGGCCGAGACGCCTGGCCTCTGCGCGGTGGGCAGAGGAGAGAAGGAAGAACGTTGTTACCTTGGAAAACACGCCAGGCCTCTCTCCTCTGCCTTCCCCCGTAGGTGTGCAGGCCTCAGCTCCCAGAATTCCCCTGCCAAGCTGACCACCTCTGAGAATTCTGGGAATTGAGGTCCTCCTGCACTTGGGAACAGACGGCATAAGGTTCCATGGGGTTAGAAAGTCAGTCGACGATTGTTCAAGCAGTTGCTACTTCTTTGGTCCCCACTCTGAATAACTTGGCCGAACCTTTTGCGCTCTGGGCTTCTTCCACCACCACCACCACATCCGCTGCATTCGGCTCCATTTCTTCTGACCGACTAACGGCGTCGCCCCCAAGGTGCTCGCACGGCCTTCATTTCCTTTTCCCTTTCCTTGCAGCTGTCCTTGAAGTGTCGTGCCCCCGAAGTAGCCCAGCACATTTTCCAAGCCTACGAAACCATCCTGAAAAACTGACGCCGCCCATTTCTCCTTCCCCAAAGTGGCGGAGACTGACGGGGACCAAGCCATGGAAAAGCAAAACCAAACCAAAACCTCCATGTGTTTCCCCCCCCCCCACTGTTGGGAAGATCATCTTTTTGGCAGGGATCAAACGGCTGGGATCTGGGCAGGCTTAGCGAGTGGCTGGAACGGACGTCCTCTGGGAAAGTCTGGAGGACAAAGCAAGGGGGGGTGAAGAAGATCTGGCTGTGTATCGTAGTGTGTGTGTCCCTGTGTGTGCGTGAAAGCCTGCCGCGTCTCTCGGCTGAGCCCGCTGCCCGTGTCCTTGAAGGCTCTTCGTATACTGAAATCAGAGGCTGCACGGGTGCCATGCGGCAGCAAGAAGTGTCCCCTTCATCTTCCAGCATCATCTCGCTTGTCTTGCTTATTTTTCCACCCAAATAAAGAACAAAATCAGTGGCCCACCTCCAAAGAAGGAGAATGTTGTTGTTGTTTTTTACTGCTGGTGTGAAAAGCCTGCTGGGTGTGGATGAAGGGGTATGTCAGACATGACCCAGGTTAGTCTCCGTTAGCCAAATATCCGGAAGAAATAGAATATTTGTAGCTCAGGCTGAATGGTGGAGCCCCCGGTGCTCTCTGAGCTTGACTGTTTTTCTGCGGACATTTCGTGACCAAACTAGATAATGCCATCAGTGCTAGAAGAGAATGAAGTTCGTTCTCTTTGTGTACCGATGGTTTGCCTCGTCAGTGTTGCGGGGGGAGTGTTCTTGGTGATTCCTCGATCAGGCTGTGCTCGTCTGGGTTGCTCGGTCCATGCAGAAAAACAGTCCAGCTCAGAGAGCACCTGGGGCTGCGCAACGTCAGGTCGCACCTGTCCCGGCAAGCAGGCTTTATTCAAAAGCAGCTTTTGTGAGCTGCGCCTCGTCAGGCGCGCTCGGTGCCGTCAGACAATCCTGCTGCTCTCGGATCCCGCTTTCCCGGCGAGATTTCTCAACCGTGGCATCTTTGAAGACGTGCGGGATTGCAGCCTTCCTGGCTGGGGCCTTCTGGGAATTGAAGTCCACACGTCTTCGAAGTTGCCGCGGTCGAGAGGGGCTGCTTCGGCGGATCGTCAGCTGCGTTGGAATTACGGTTCTTTCTTTAGCTTTGCAAGAAGAAAAAAAGTCGGCAGTCCTGGACTGAATTAAATTAAGAGGTAAAAGAGTCAACGCGAAGGTGAAAAGCTCCCCGCAGCCTCTCCCTTCCCATTTTCACACCTTTTCAAGCGGCAGAGGCCGACGACCCCCCGGGGTGCTCATAAGTCAAAGCCCCCCAAGGGGGTAAAGGCTCGTTGCTAATAGATGCCGCGCCCTCCTCCCACCCGCATCCGGTGGCTTGCTCCACGGTCCCCACTTTCGACGACCGACTGGCTTTCTCGCAGCCTGCCGGACGCGGTCGGTCCTCGGGCTTCGTCCGTGCAGAAGTTCCTTTGCGCTCCCGGGCTGACCCTTTGCACACGGGCAAAGCAGCGCGTGCCGGGCGGCTGCCAGGGCCGCCTGAGGCTGCGGTGCAAGTCGCGGTCAGACTCTGGCCACTCGGGGCGTGTTTGTCCGCGTCCTGGGAGCCTTCCTGCAGCCGGACCCACTTTTCTTTGTGGAGAAATGGGGAGGACGTGATGGGCTGCAATTTTCATTGGTTCGAGATCCCTCCCTCCCTGTTTTCTTTCTTTTCCTTTCTCAGTCCTGTCATCCTTCCCTCGTTCTGTTTTTCTTCCTCCCTCCTTCATTCTTTCTTCCCCATTCCTTTTATTTTTTCCTCCCTCCCTCCCTTCAACTTAGTTTCGTTTCTTTTCTACCATTTTTCCTTCCCCTTTCTCCCTCCATTTTATTCCTCCCTCCCTCACTGTTTTCTTTCATTCATCCCTACCTCATTTTTTGTTTTTCTGCCTTCTTTGTTCTTCCTCCTTTCATTTTTCTCCTTCCTTCCTCCCTTCCGCTCCAACTTCGTTGCTTTTCCTTTCATTTTTTCCTTCCCCTTTCTCCCTCCATTCCTTTCCTTCCTTCCTTCCTTCCCCTCCCTCTCTTCAACTTTGTTGCTTTCCCTTCATTTTTTCCTTCCCTCCCTCCCTCCATTCATTTCCTTCCTTCCTTCTCCTCCCTCTCTTCAACTTTGTTGCTTTTCCTTTCATTTTTTCCTTCCCCTCCCTCCATTCATTTCCTTCCCTCCTTCCCTCCCTCTCACACCTATGCAGAGATTCACAAGTATTGCATTAGTTCCTTCGCTCAACACGCAGAAAGTTCCTCAGCAATTTGCTGTCGATGTTCAGAGGGTGATTTTCAGTGCTGCAGAAAACTTTGTGGGAGACGGGAGCGCCCCTGCGTCTGAGCGGGTTCTCCTGCGTGTGAGCCACGCGTGTGTGGGCAGGGATGGGCCAGTCAGCAGGGATGCTTTGGTGATCGACTCCATTGCAAGCACAGAAGCAAAACTGGGATCCCCTCCAGCAAAGAATTGGCCTTTTAACATTGAGGCTATTCCGGGCAAAAGAGCTGAAGTAGCCCAAGTCTGGGTCTTGCTCCCTGGGTGCAGTTCATGCACCCCATGCTTCGCGTACAGCTAGCTGAACTGTGGTTCGCTCAACCCAGTTCCCTAGACTTCCAAGAAGGACCAACGTGAAGCACCCTGCTGCGGCCTTTGGAGCTAAGAAGGCCGGGACGAGTCGCTTTTGGCTGCCGGGGATTTCACAGAGGAGGTGGCACCTGGTGACTTGACTTCAGCTGATCTCAAGAAGGTAACCAGGCTGGGATGGGAGACCACTTGGAGCTCAATCCGCCAAATAGGCTGGAAATCCCAGACGTCGGTTGCGACGTGTTGCTGTATCGTAGCCCAAACAACTTGGACGTGTCCACGGGTGAACCTTGATTCAGAGGAATCTTTGCCTTCCCTTTCCCTGGCTGGGAGGTAAAGGCAAAACAGCTTTCGAAACAGGTGATAGCTTTCCTGGCACTCTACTCTCTATTTAAAATATTTTTCCACTCTTCCCCCAAAAATGGCATCTCGCTGAGCTAAACTTGCAAGACGATAGCTAAAATTAAACCAGAGGCTGTTGCAAGTCATTATTTTAAGTGGGACAAGGATACTGAACGGCAAGGCCCACCCCCAACACAATTATTTTCTCCTGCCTGCTGCCCAAAATATTCCTCCTCCTCCTCCGTTTATACTGCCAGCCTATTTCCATCTGAATGCACAGAAGATCACTTCTGCCTTGCCCCATTGCTTGACCCAGCTGAAGCTGTCAGTCACACTTGTCTTTGGTCAGATCTCCCCTCCCCCATTTTTCTCAAAAGACTGCAGGAGAGAGGGGAACTTGGGACTTTGGGATTTCTCCCACCCCATCAGGGTGCCGGATTCAATTATTCAACGATTTCAGTCCATTCCACCAGAGCAGTGTTTCTCACCTTGGAGATGTGTGGACTTTGTCTCCCAGAATTCCCCAGCCAACTTGCTAACTCAGGAATTCTGGGAATTGAAGGCCATGCTTCTTAAAACATGCTGGCTGGGGAATTCTGGCCTGGGGATGTGTGAAGTCCACGCATCTTAAAATGGCCACGATTGAAAAACGCTGCACCGAAGTCACATGAAAATAACAAAACTGAACTGAGTTCACCTTGGTTTTGTTTCCATTTACTCTAGTTATTTAATCGTGATGTTCTTTATTGTCATTTATTAATTATGTAGTCAACTACTGTAGCGCGCTCTTGGAGATTCAGTTTGGTCTCTCCGTCGTAGCCCTAAGAAGAAGGCAAGGGCAAACCACTTCCAAAAAACCCTGCCTCGAAAACCACAGTGGCTTGTCCAGGCAGTTACCAGGCATCAAGACTAACGTGGAGGCGTAGAGAAGCAAGACAGGGTTGCGTAGCAGTTACAGGAACCAGGCTAGAAACCGGGAGACCATGATTTCTGCTCCTGCCTTAGGCCCAAAGCCAAGCTGGTTGACCTTGGGCAAGCCTTCCTCTTTCAGTCCTGGGAAGAAGCAGGCAAGGGCTGCTGAAAATCTTGCCAAGAAAACCGTCTAGGCGGTTGGCAGGAGTCGAGATTGATCCGAAGGCACTCACCCAACGAAAACGTTGCAAGACAGAAGATGGCCATTAGGGATCATTTGCTTTTTGTAGCCCAGATGTGAAAGCCTAAATAAAGGAGAAGCAGAACATAAACAAATGTTTCAACATGTGCTGCAAAGCTTGACAGCAGAAGTTGCTTTTGTCATTCCACTTCAGGGGCTGAGAGCTGGGCGGACCTGCTGTCCGGCTTTCAGCAAAGGGCAGCTGCAGAAAAATAGCGAGTGGTTCATCTGGAGGAGTGTTGTACAGCCTTGTCCACTTTAGGATGGGTGGGCTTCAACTCTTCACGTTTCTGAGGTTGAGAAACACTGATCTGGAAAGTAGGTTAATCCAAAACAGTAAATAAGTAAATTCTGCAAGTCTTCCTACCAATTCAAATTCAGCTTGGTGAAAAATGATTTGCTTTAGAAAGTCCGTTCAAAGAAGAGCCAGAGGTGATAATTCCACAGAAATTACCACAGCTGTGTGGTATTTTCTTCTTTATTACATCCCAAAATGATCAAAGGGTGCATATTAACATTGTATGTGTCTGTACATGTGTATATACAGAGAGAGAGAGAGAGAGAAAGTCGCATCTCAAAGCCGCTTGAGCTAGCAATTGACAAAGATACAGTCGTTTTATTTCTGTGTGTGCTTTCTTAATCAGATATGGATGGAAAACCTCTGGAGGACTCTAAATGGCACCAAGAATCCCAAGTTTTCTGCCCCTCTCTTGGGGGTGTCTACAGGGAAGGAATCAAAAAAGTCAAGATGGTGGCTACAGCCATATCCTCAAAGCACGGCCCGTTTTTTTACACACCTACAAAGGGATGTGGCTTTGACTGTCTGGTTGTGGCTGCCATTCTTTCAAAATCCCCTCCTTACAGTCAACCCTGTTCTCGTTTTCTGACATCTAATGGGAAACTGGATTTTTTGCAGCCTAGCAAAAAACTCACTCCGATTTGGAGTCTGTACTGCACGAAGAGTACGGAGGTGCAAGCGGTATTTTTCTTCTTCTTCTTCTTGGTTTGATTTGGTTTTTTTGCCACAGTCAACGTTTTCTTTCCTCTTGATGAGCTTTTGTGCCCCAAAGAAGGGAACAGGCTGCTTGGGAGCATTGCAGTTTTTGTGCTATTGTTAGCTTGGGACAATCAAGTGACCTCAAGAAGCAGCTTTCTTGAAGGCCTCACAATCAGAGATTTACCTCTGTTGTAACAAAGGAGATCCTTTTATTTCAGGGAAGCATATTACTACTTTTACTACTTAAAATTTTTAAAATTTTATGTTTTTTTTTTCTTTTTTTCTCCAGAAAGCCAAGTGCTCGGAGTCATTTGGCAGTTGGGTGCTTTTTAAATCGATGCAAATGAACGAAGACAAGTTATTCCGTTATAAATGACAGCATTCATCCAGAATGACTTATCATTCGCAATCGCAGCCACGCTTGCATGGAGGACAAACTAGTCCTGGGATTCATCTTTTGCTGATCTTTTCCCTCCAAAATAAAAGATGCACAAACCTGAAGAAGAAACTACAACTGCCTGTTGCAGGCAGAAGGAAAGTTTGCAAGGCTTTAACCACTACTTCCGAGTAACTTTCTTGAGTCATCCAAATCTCCCATCTGGAAACTTGGATTCTTCTCACTGGTCTCTCCATAAAGAGCAAATTGTGCATCGTTTTTCCTTGGAAGCTTCATGGGACCAATTTATAATGGAATGCCTTTGTCTTTATTTATTTAGTTGCATTGGTTTAAGAAGCACCCAGCTGCCAAATGTGTCTGAGCATTTGACTCTCTGGAAAAAAAATAGGGGAATAAAATAAAAGAACAAAAATACGTGCAGCCCAGAAAAATAAGCATCATACAAAGAGAACGAGATCTCATCAGCCAGCCATCTCAAGGCCTGGGAAAATAAAACAGTTTTCAGTGTTTTGTGGGATACAGAAGTCCTTGACTTATGATCATAATGGAGCCTGCCCACCACAGTTGTAAGTCTAGAGCCAGTCATAAAATGGGTCACCCACGTGACCGATCTGATTTTATGACCTGTTTTGTGGCCGTCATTAAGCCAGCATTGTGGTCATTAAGCAAACTCATGGTTCGAATCCTGTTTGGGATTTGTTGTAACTCCAAATGGTCGCTAAGCGATTAGTCGTAGGTTGAGGACTACCTGTACTCTAAAAGAGAAGAATGTGCATTGGATTGTGCCTAAGCCATGCGCCACATTTACAAATCACGGTAGATGTTCGTTGAATAGTTGAAGACAAAAATGAGCCACAGTACAGAATCCAAGCCTTGAACCTCAGTACCACCATTATCTGGGTTGGGGGACAATCTGGGTCTCTGAGAGGGAGAAAAAGATTCTACTATCTGCATTTAGCAGCACCTCGATAGCGGGCTTAGGGAGTGAAAGCTGCACGGGCCATCTCCGAAGGATATTTTTCTTCCTTTTTCCAGCCTTGCTGTTGGGCTCTCTGGCAGAGGGGAGGGTGCTTCAAGTGCGAGGCTGATTTTGTCTTTTTATAGCTGTGATAATTAAATCACTTCATTCACCCTCAACTGAAGGCGCCAAGCTGCTCGCCTCGGCACTCTGTCACGCTGGGGTCTCTGGAGCAGACATTGCCGGCTAGAATCAAGTTATGATGGCCAACAGCAGCAGCTGGACGGCGGTGGGAGCGTTAAGCGTCCCCTGAGAATGCCAAGAGCCATCTGCGTCATTGCCCCACATCATCACCCCAAAGCAGCGTTTCTCAGTCTTAGCAACTTGGAGATGGGTGGACTTCAACTCCCAGAATTCCCCAGCTAGCCATTCAGTTGAAGTCCACCCGTCTTGCCAAGCTTGAGCAACACTGCCACAAAGGCTTCTGGCACCACCATCATGATCATGTGACTGCGGGCACAATACGACAATCGTTAAGTGCAGATACCAATCATAAGTCACTTTTTTTCAGCACCGCCATAACTTCATATGGTCATTAAATGAAGGGCTGCAAGTCAAGGGCTACCTATATGAATGTGACCGGCCAACTTTGCATGGTCCTTTAAGCATGGTCTTTCAAGCACGGTTTATTGAATATGCCAGGGCAACTGGATCCACATTTTAAAAATCATCCAGCAGCTGCCAAGGTTGGGAAACCCTCAACTCATGGAGCCAAGAAGAAGGGCCTTCTCCATGGTGGCCCCCTCCCTATGAAGCACGATGCCTGCAAAGATAGAACTAGCCCCTGCTTTGATATTATTTCTAAAGGCCTTGAGGACATGGTTTTGCCTGTGAGCCTGGGGACCCCAGAATGATACAGAGCTCATCAGTTTTTTGACCACTGTTGCCAGGGTGGTGGTGGTGGTTTATTAGGTTTCATATTTGGGGTTTTATTTCTATGAGCCACCCGGAGTCACCATGAGAGAGTTGGGTGGCTATATACATTTTCTTAATGAATAATCATAAAATAAACTTGATGCAGTTCCTTAAAGGAATAAGGGGGATGGAGTTCTCTTGAACATAGCCAGTTTTCTGTCACTAAAGTTTTGCCTCTTGATCAGTTACACGACTTTAAAAAATAGCCTGAAAGAGTTTTAAAACTCCTGTTTCATACTGCTATCATATACCATTACTTTTTTCCCCACCCTGCTATTTTTCGTCTAAGTATCCCAGGTTGCCTCGAGCATATACATTTATTAAATAAAAATAAAATACTGTAACCTTTTCTCACACAGGGACTGTTTGATCTCTTCATCGTGTTAATTTCTGTTCTCACCAACTTTTCAAAAAGTTGGCTATATATTTAGAATTTCTGCCCATCCATTTCTCACATCATAGCTTTATATAAGACAATTACAGTCCATTCTGCTTCTATTGACCTTCACTGTGTAATTTACTCCTTTCATGTCAGTCATGCTTCGTGTTAAAGTTTTTCTTGATATGCATCATCATTTCAGTGTTCCTTTCCAAGGCCACTGTTGAGGTTTCAGCCAAAAAAAAAAAAATCCCACAGCATTCCCAGAAGCTATTACTAATCTTTCAAAACAAACAGATGCAAAAAAAAAGATTGGTAGGGTTTGCATTTGAATCAAGGAACTCTTGTTTCAAATCAGAAAGGATTAAGGAAGATGTTCATCTTAGAAGCCAAATGACTCATCTTGGTGCTTCCTAATATTTTAAGACAGAGTTCCCACATTTGCAGAAGTAAAAGACCCTCCAAAGAGGGGAAGTGTCATAAGGGAATGTCCATGCCACCTCATAATATTTTACTGATGTCCGAAGTCATAGTATTATTACCTGTTTAGCCCAAAGTGAATTCTGGGATGTGTAGTCTACTATATCTCAGTGGCCCCTCTTAGGAGTTTGCTAGCCCTTTTCCAGACTAACAAGTGTTTGGCTACCCTATGGTAACACTTCCTATAATTGTTAGAGAAGATGTAGGTTTATTTCATTGCCCATTTGGGTCAGTAGAACTCCACTTGGTGGGTTTTGATCTCCTTTTGACAGCTTCTATTTGTAGATTTGGGGAAAAGAGACCATACCCAAAAGGATCACTTATTGTTAATTCAGTTTCAGGGACAAAACGTCTAGGGATAGGTTCCTGAGCTTTAAAGCAACTTGCAGCATTTGTCAGAAAAGAGCGAAGTACTACAGTACCAGCCCCCAAATCAGAATAACCAAAAGTTTTATTAACTCGGGCAGATTACAGGCTAAAGTAGCCCCGCCCCATCTCCCGTGTACTCATCCCCGGTGGTTATCTGAACACTTGTTCACGTTGGTTCTAACATGCTATTTCCATTCAGTAATTCCATCTTCATCTGCGCAGGAACCAGAGTCCTGTCCTGTCCTCTAAGCAGGTGACAAACTGAGCTGACCCCCTTCTTTGGATGGACATTCTCCGGGGGTGGGGGCTGGGGGACTGTCCAGCCTTGCCGACAGACAGACAGTGAAAACTGCCCCCCTCGCCATGGCAGGAAAGTATGAAGTCACATTTCTCCGCATCTCCGGAAAGGCGGGGAAGAAAGCTCTCCGTATCCGCGGGGATGAGCGGCTCCCCCACGCGTCCGCGCTGCCACCCAGTCTATGCCTGCCTGCCTGCTGCCAGCCAGAGCCGCTTTTGCTGCTCTGTCCTCCGCGCCGCCGTTCTCACGTACTTGACCTGCGCGCGGCCCGTTGGAATCCCGGGTTCTCTGCCGCAGCGTCCCTGTCCAGGGTCCTGAAACGGAGCTCCGGCTCGGGCGCTGCGCCCAGCTCCGCCTTGGATCCGGCGGGAAGCTCTCGAGAGCGCAGCGCGGAGGGCGCCAGTCCGGCGGGGTTCTTGGATCGCGCTGCCCGGCTGGGTGTTTGCGCAGGAGCGGGCCGGGCAGCGAGGCGCCCCTTGGCCTGGCAGCGGCCTTGAACAGCCTTTTCTCTGGCGGCGTGGAAGGATCCCGCTCTCCGCTCTCTCGGCTCGACAGCCCCCCTCGGCTCCGCTTCCCACGCTTCGGTAACTTCGTTTCATCCCGCCTCCCTTCAGAAGCACACTGCACTGAGAACAGAGTTCGCCCCCAACCCAACTGCATTCCGGAGCACTTTGGTTCCGTTCTTCTCTTTCCTTGCCCAGTTCATCCGCCAGCCCCGTGTTTGGCGTCCACACCTTGGCTGAGTGCCCCTCTCCCTTCCAATTCATGCCCATTCCATTGGAATCCGTCCTGGACTCGGGATTCACTCTGAGCTCCTTGGAGAGGTTTGGTCAAGGGCAGCTGCCCGCAGCAAGGAAGGCGCAGTGGAGACAGTACTTGGAGAGAATTGCGAAGTTGGGTGACTTGTTTTGAGGACTGAGGAGTCGGACTAAGTGGAAACAATCCTCGGAGGTCTCGGTTCCTGGAGATAGGAAAAAGCTGGAGAGAATCTCAAGCTGTATTCACACAAGGTGCTTAAGGAGTCCATTGCAAACGTGGCACCCACCTTTTTGCACCTAACATGTTCAACTTGGTTCATTCGTAGACTTGATTTTCTTTCTTGAGGCTCAGCATCTGGTACCATCACCCCAGCCTGAATGGTTTGTTTACGGTCCCAAGTACTGTGTGAACCCAGAACACAGGTTAATTCAAGAGGCAGGTAAGGCTTATTGTGTGGACTGTGGGAAGGGCAGCCAGGGGCTGATGGCTTAGAGGAAGCATGAGGCAACCCTTTGGAGGAGCAACTGAGGCAACGGCTGGTGGAGTTCTCCAAGATCCTGAAGAGAGATCATGGTGGAGACACTGACCATCGCCATCCTGGGCGCCCCCAAAGTGGGCAAGACTGCCATCATTCACCAATTCTTGTACCACGACTTTACAGAGAAATACAGCCCCACGGAGGAATGCTGCATCTATCGGCCATCAGTCATGCTTAATGGGATTTCCTACGACCTGAAAATCATGGACATTCCCTACATGGCGGCTTTTCCTGCCAATTGTTCTCAGGTGAGCCTCCATTCCCTCTTCCTCTTCCCCCTCCCTTCCCAAGGCAGTTTCCATCATCCCCACCTAGTACAGCTGTGGAGAAGTGGAGTAGTACCTTAGCTGGAGGTCAGGTCAGGTTAAAGTTGGCTGATTCATAAGTTTTCTTTTTCTGCTTTGTCCATGGGGAAGAGAAACCTGTGTGTTTATTTCACACACACAGCTTATTTATTTCAGGATAGCCAGTGCACTGTGTTGCTTCAGGAATTGGACTAGGACTATGGACACCTAGCTTCTAGTTCATCTTTGGCTGTGCAAGTTCCTTGGCTAGCTTTGGGGAAGTAATAGTCTCTCAGCCCAGTCTACCTTGCAGGATTGTTGTTGTGGGTATGCAATGGAAAATCTCTTGGAGATTGGGGGAGGGAGATCAAAAAGGTCAGGATAACATGCCCAAACATGAAATCAAATCATCTCCTTTTTAGGCGTGTTGCAATGCATGTTTTTAAAAAGGGGTGGGGCTTTGATCACATGTTGTGGCTCACCATCTTGGGTTTTTGGACCAGTTCCTCCGTATATACTTGTTGCCTTTGCCTATTCATTGTGGGACTTGTGTGGTTGGGTTGAGATGACACTCTGAGTCATGAATGAGCCAGCTCCATTTAGTTCAGGGGGTCTCTAACCCTGCCATATTGTGACAACCCCAGCTGATAATACTCCCCTCCAGATAGCTTTATTGGGGATTATATAGAAATAACTATGCCCCACTGAAGTAAAAGAGATTGCGGTTTCTTGATTTGGGCTTATTTTTAACAGTACCGAGAATAGGTGGGTAGGTCAGTTGGATGTGAAGAGCAAAATCAAAATTTGTGGAGTCCTAGGTGCTCTCTGAACTTGTTTTTCTGCAGACATTTCATGACCAAACTAGGCTACATCATCAGTGCTAGAGAGGAATGAAGTAAACTTCCCCTCAAGCACTGATAATGTTGCCTAGTTTGATCATGAAACGTCTGCAGAAAAAGAGTCAAGCTCAGACAGCACCTAGGACTTTCACCCCGAGCTACAAATATTTTCTTCGATGATCTATTTATCTGTCAATTATTTGCGCTGTTAAATACAAGTCAAATGAAGAAACTATGATCTCTTTTAATATGCTGCATCATCCAGAGCTTTTCCATTTTGAAATTCTAGCAATTTACAGTAAAGGATACAAGAATTAACACAATACTTCTACAGGCAGCTTTAAAAGTATGGCTTTACCACTAGGTGCCATGCTAAAAGTCATGCTATTTGCCCATCACAACATGGTGGTTTCGACAGACAGCCAAGCCCACCAGTTCAGCTGTCACTCATAACCTGCACCCCCACACCTTTGTCACCTGTGCAAGTCTGATCACCTTTTTTAAAAAATCGTAATACCTCCCCACCTGTAATTTGAGACCACCTGTCCCAGTGTGTTGTGCAAAGACACCTGCCCACCATTCATTGCATCGTGCAACTCTAGAAACAGCAAGATGTATGTTGTGTCACAGCTAGGATTTATTTTTCCTATTTTCAGGGTTAAGCAGATAGACAAGACAAACTGAGTTTGGAATTGCTTTCCAACTTCTTTGGGATTAGAAGGAACAATGAGATGCTGGTGCCCCGCTTAAAGGAAAGGCCTAAGCTTCCATCTTGAGAGAGATTCTGCAATGGAGGGGGCCATGCTCAAAAAGACCCTGCCGTATGTTTTTTAGCTTCACCTCCGAGAAGCACAGAGCAGGGTCCTACCTAAGCCTGTAGCTCGTCCTTCCTTGGCCCCAAGGACACATCTCATTGTCCCAAGTCATCTTCTTGTCCATCAGGAGTGGTCAGACCTAAAGTGCTGGGGCCTGCGGAACACCGATGCCTACGTTCTGGTGTACGACATCTGCAGTCCTGAAAGCTTTGAATATGTGAAAATGCTCCGTCAGCAGATTCAGGACCGCAGGTAAGAGCAGGGCATGGAGGAGAGACCGCCATAAGACAGGGCAGTGCATTGGATCGGAAAGCATACAGGTAGTCCTCGGCTTGTGGCCGTAATGGAGCCCGCCCATTAAGGTAGAAAGTTGTGACGGTAATAAAGCAGTTCACCCATCGGACTGATCTTAGAATCTTTTTTGCAGCACTCGCTGAGCAAACACCATGGTCATTAAGCAAAACCCATTGTTCACGGTGGGGCATTTTTGCCGGAAACCAGAAGTAAATGCTAAAAGCATCCTAAATCACAGTTGAGTCAATGCGGGCTGTTTGCCGAGCTCCCAAAATGCGGTCACGTGTGGGGGTGGCCATCAGAATGTTGGAACTGGGGTGTAAGTATCTTTTGAGGGGTCCATTGGGACTTCAAATGGTTGCTCAGCATCGGGTTATAACTCAAGGACTACCTGTATGATCTTGGGGTCTAGGAGCAAGGAAATCCAGTTCTCCCTCCTTCCCTGGGGATATCTGGGCTGGTCCTTTCCTCTTAACCCAGAAGCAAGTTGACCCAACGGGGAAGGTAACGAGACCCAAGTTCCAGTCCTTCCCGCAGCCACAGATTCGCACTGGTGACTTCGGCCTGTCTCTCTCTCAGCCTAAGCTGAGTCACAGAGTGCATTTTGCAGGAGAAAAACGGGCTGCCTGCCCTATGTGCTGCCTCGAGTTTTTGAATGAAAAGCCAACTCTACCTGGCATCATCCTGTGGGCTTTTAAAAAAAAATGGATTTTGTTATTACGGTTCTACTTTCTTGTTGGTTCCCCAGAGCTGCACAATGCAGCTGTGGGGTTTGAACCAACACACAAACCAGTGAACCTACATTACGCTGATGCCAAACGTTCAAGACCTTTTCTTGAAGCACCCTCATTCTGTGCTCGGGGCAGAAAGATCCGATCCACAATTCTGCCGTCTTCCCTGCACGCAACGATGACGTGGCTGCAGAAATGGGCTCGGCAGGAGCAGTGTGCGCGTGAGCTCACGCGCTGAAGCACTTTTGGGTTGCTGTCCTTCCCCTTCGCCCTCCACGCCTGAACCTCTTCCGCTTAACCTCTCCCCTAGAACGAGCAACATCAACGAAGCCCCCGTCATCGTAGTGGGGAACAAGCGGGACCTGCAGCGCCAACGCTTCACAGCCCGCCGGACGCTCTCCCTGCTCGTGAAAAAGTCCTGGAAGTGCGGCTACGTAGAGTGCTCGGCTGAATACAACTGGCACATCATCCTGCTTTTCAAAGAACTGCTGTGCAGCACCGTGGCCCACGGCTGCAGGAGCAACCACTCTGTGGTGCGCCTACAAGGGGCGCTGCACAGAAACAGGTGCAGCCTCATGTGACACAGCGCTGTCAGGCAGGGGGGTGGGCTACGGAGGTGGGACGTCCTGAACATTCATCGGAAACCTCTGAAAGCCAGAAGGCCCCCATGATGGCCATGAAGGGGCTTTTGATGACACAAGTGGAGTGACCGCCTTTGGGACTGGCGTGAAAGGAGTAAAGCAGAGTAAGGAGAGCCAGCTCGATGTAGCGGTTGAGGCCAGGAACAGGAGACGGCGAGTTCTAGTCCCACTTTAGGCGCAAACGCTGGCCGAACGACGTCATGGCGATCACCAGGGGACGGCGAGTCCCAGTCCCGCCTTAGCCATGAAAGCCGGCTGGGTGACTTTGGGCCAGTCTCCAGAAGACAGTGAGTTCTGGTCCCACCTTCTCCATGAAAAATTAGCTGGGTGACTTCGGGCCAAGTCCCTCTCTCTCAGGCCAACCCACTTGGTGGGTTGTTGTTTTGGGGGAAATAGGAGGAAGGAAGGAGTCTTAGGTATGTCTGCCACCTTGACTTCTTTATAAAAATAACGAAGGCGGAATAAAACTAAATAAAGCATGCAATGGGTAGAGTCACAACTTGAAGGCTTTTAGCCACGTGTGACACACCTTGAGCTCTTGCACATGTGTGGGGTTCAAGAACGGGATGGGTTCCACTAGCCTGGCTCCCCCAATAGCAGTCTTACCTGGGAGTACCATTTTCCGTTTGCCAAAATGCAGGGATTCTCTGGTGTCACAATACTATGATACCCTGAAACGATGGATTAATCTGCACAACACACCTCCCCTCTCTGAATTTAACAATTTCATTGGGTTGGGTGAGAAGCAAAGAGAGCATTGGCTGAAAGACAACTAACTTCCATCCTAGTTTTTTGACTCGGGCTTGCTTTTATCAGTCACATTTGCTTTTCTTTTTTCTTTAGCAAAGGATTTCCTGTTTGGAAAGTCCAGAAACTTAAAAGCGTGGCTAAAAAATATGAATGTCACTCATCAGATGTGCTGACAGACAGATGAGAGACTACACGCCGCCGGAGGCGTCACTGGGAGTCCGAATGGCACACAAGGCTACTTGACTGAGGTTTTATACTCACGTGCAGCACTTGTAAAAATGGAGTGGACGCTCAGTGAAACAGCCATGGTGGCCATGTTGACTTCGGGACCCATCATGCCAACCTGGAAGTTAGGGTCAAAGGAGGTCTTGACAGACGGCTCGGGCCACAGGATTAGCCACCTCTCAAAGCCTGCTCCAAGCCTGGCTTCTGCTTTGGCAGTACAATGCCGCTGTCCAGGATTCTCACGTGAACCTGATCAGCTTTAAAAACATTACAGATAGTCCCCGACTTACAACAGATCCCCAAGAACGGGACCGACAACCCTATTTTGCAGTTCTGACGTCCCAGACCCTCCCACGGTCACTGACTGCATTTTGGACGTTCGGCAACCAGCCCACTTTTATGGCTCTTTGCAGAGCCCCTTGGTCACGTGACTGCAGCTTAAAACATTCTGCCCGAAACTGCATTCACTGACGCTCTTCTTCAAATTCAATTTAACGCCTCCGACGAAATGAAAAATGAGACCCCGGCAGATGGTTGATCGTTCCTTGTGCTATTGCAATTCCTGCAACGCTGCTTCGCAGGACAAGATTAGCAGGCGAAGAGTAAATTTGCCACGGGCGAAGAGCCCCACCTTGGCCCCTTGCTCCATGTCTTGAGCTTCACCGGTCATCTCCCTCTAACAGACGTGCCAAACTATAGTTTCAACCTGAGTGGAGGCACGATATTAAATCCGCGGGGGGCATTCATATCCCTTCTATTTATTAGCTTTAATTA
>JANHZU010179422.1:0-17723 GCA_032468055.1 Acrochordus granulatus
AGGCTAGAAAAGCTGTATTCAGGCATCTGGAAAATCTGATGACAGCTTACATGGAAAGAGGAAACAAGCTCACTAGCCCTGTTTCTTGCCCTGCAAAGAGCCCAGTATCATCTAGGGTGGAAGGCCTCTGTTATTTAATGAAATTCTTCATGGAACTCAGCACAATGGAAAATCAAATGCCCAATTGTATGGAGAGCCTCTATAGCTAGAGGAGGTTCTCTGCTAAGATTGCTTGTTTTCTATGCATTGTCATAGAAGCAAGGGAGAAAAGCTAATGCATTCATCTTTGTTCCCCCAAATGTGATTTCCTTAAAGCCTGAATAATGTCTACAAAGGAGTGTCTGAGGAGGTTGAGAACAAGAGAGGAACGGATATTGAAGACAGTTCTTTTGAAAAAAGTTCCTGAAAAAGTGAAACAAAAATAACCCTGAATAAGTACTTGGGGTTATCCTGGAAAAATGATGTGATTATTCCATAGGAAGCAAAGGATTAGTTTATTCTGATAGGAGCAAAATATGAATCATTATGGGTTCTTGTAACATTGTTTGGAGTTAAATTGCAACGGGAATCAACATTCGTATTTTTTTTGAAATTACAATACTTACACTATTATTAAACCACAGTGGCTGTCAAGCAATGCCTTATTAGTTACCAGTTAAGGTCTTTTTCCTATTCTTTTTCTATTTATATCTAGAGTTGTCTGTAGAACAGTGGAATGACCACCGTCTAATGAACCAAAGCAGCATGGCAAATACATGTTTCTTTTTTAAAAGAATAACTAAAAAGGTAACAGTTTCCCCTGCCAGTTGTGGCCGATTCTAGGGGGTGGTGCTCATCTCCAATTCACAGCTGAGGGAACCTATGTTTGACCGAAGACACTCCCATGGTCATGTGGCTGGCATGACTATACACGAAGGTTCACAGAATGCTGTTACCTTTACCACTAAAGGTGGTACCTATTTATCATTTTGTATTTTTACATGTTTTCAAACCTCTAGGTTGGTAGGAGCTGGAGCAAGTAATGGGAGATCAGCAGGCTACATGGCAGGCTTGGGTCTCAAACTGCTGAGCTACCAACCTTCTAGTCAACAAGCCCAGTATCTTAACCACTTGGCCACCACACCTCCATAAATACAACTATTGGGTTGCATTGTTTTAATATATTGGGTTGCAAACTATTGGGTTGCATTGTTTTAACATAATCCACAATTATAACATAATTGTGGATTAAGTTAAACAATTAATTTAGCTCTATTTAGTTATAATTTTTCTGTATTACATATGATGGTTCTCTAGCTAAGATTTTTTTTTTCATTTTTCAGTAATTTTCTAAGAGTTTTCATTCAGTCTAGCTGCCTAGGATCTACTTACAGTAAGCAGAACTTAGTCAGACAAGTAGAGAGTAAGAGGAGCCTTGTGCCATCTGAGCTAACAACATGCAGGTGTTCTGCTGATCAATGACTCATTGCTTCCAAGCACAAGATTGTATTGACAAAGACAGTTTTTAAGACACAAGGTCATCTAATACTTGGATCTCATTGTCCTCTTTTAATTGTTTTCAGTTTTTATCTTACATTGTTTATTTACACCTTCCATGTTTTATCAACTCTGGTTCTTCTTTAGTCCTTTTTTTAATCCCAATTAATTGCTTACCAGTTTTTCCTCAACCTCTCTTTCAGATACTAGGAGCTATAATGAGCTGAAAGCCCTGATCATTATTTTGGGTGATCCATGTCTTCCCTTTCTATCTCATCATTGTGACAGGACAGCTTCCCACCACCACAAGGAGGTAGGAAATTACTCTTGCTTAAGGTCCAAGTTTATAATGTAGATTTTATAGATGGATAATTGTTCCCAACTACTTCAAGTTTAAATTCTAATTTCCCTTTCATTTTTCCACTGCGAAAATGTTCTCCTTGAAATTGTCATGGATAATTTCAGTTCTATATTAGTAAACTGAAAATACATATTTTCCCCAATTAATATTGCATCAATAAAAATAGCTTAAATGAAATCATGCAATAACATCCTTATAAAAGAAAAGTATTATATATTTTAAATACCATTAAATAAAATAATTAAGATGTGTTTGCATAGGGTACATACACTTGCACATGAAAATCCATGCATTTGCTTCCTTCAGTTAATACTCTTTTAAAATGGAAAAATCACTATATATCACTATTCAGATTCTGATACATTATTGCCCAAGCATGGTTAGACACACAAGGAATTTGACTCCAGTACAGCTGCTTCCAAGGTGATTACAATATTCTGAGACCAATATACCTATTTCAAATAAGCACTAATTTGTGCCAAAAAGAAAACAAAAGAGGTAAGTGATTACAAATATCATAGAATTCCAGAGTGCCTTTATGGTATTTACTATTTAGTTAAAGTTATGCATGATATTCATTGTGTTACTCTGCAATCAGGAAGTTGTGTATATGCCAGTGTGCAGCCTCTAACTTTTAAATAGGAATACATCAAACAATTCAAAATCAACTGAATCAATTTTAGGATTACCTAGGCTGTATATGTACTAGCTCTTGGCACCTTTTAGTTTGAAGTTCTGGTATAGCCCGTGATCCCCTTCCCAAGTCCTGCAACACTGCCTCAGTGTGTGTGCAGGAAGGGCCTAGGGGGATGAGCAAAAAATACCAGAGGTATATGCCAGAAGTATACACTGCCAGCAGGATCACCTAAGGCATGAAGGTCATCTCAGTTGCCATCACTCTTCAAGATAGGCCAGGTCAAGACACAGATACTACATATATTCTTTTTTTAAAAATTCACAATTTTTATTAAGTTTCAAAGAAAGATAAAATACAAATTTACAAAAAGAGAAAAGATTAAAAGAAATGAGGGAGGGGATCAAAGGAGGAAAAAAAGTTAGAAAGTGACAAGAGAAAAGAAAGAAAAACAAAAATAATGACTTTCCATTTTCTTTAGTACAGGTGCAAATACATAATAAAATATGACATGTATTCTACAAAGCAAATGATGTGTTATTGTTGTAGGATGTATTAAGTGAATCTAGAAAGCCTCTCCAAGTTTGTTTCATCTTATACTAAACAAGATCAAGATGTGGCTATTTTAAGCTTCTTTCTGTCTCTGGATTGTGTATTCTCTTCTCCAAGTCCCTCCTTAATGGCTTGCCCATTATTTCCCGAAAGTCAGCTCTAAATTCTTTTACATTGCTCAGTTAAGCTAAGCAGGAACATTTATCGAGCAGCAAAGATATAAGAAGATGCTGGAGGTGAATAATCAGCGGCAAAGGCAACATTTCACATCATACAAGGGAAGACAATGTTAAATGACTCCTGTATTTTACTAAGAAAATTGCACTGACAGACAATATAAAGTTACTGGTGAAATACTGTCAGATGATTCAGGTCAGATGCTATTCAATATGATAATGAGGAAGACTAAGGATATTTCAGAGTGCGGTTTATTATGTGGCTAAATTAAAGCCTTTAGATTATCTAATTGCTGATGTAGCAGAAAAATAAAACATGAAGCTGCAATGAAAGAACTGCAGTGGGAACACAGAACATAAGAAACATGAACATGAGAAAACTCAACGCGGTGAAAGATGAATTGAATCAATAATATATTGACATCTTAGACTTCAGCGAAATGAAATGGATTCAGACTGGACATTTTAAATCAGGGGATCGTACAGTACTGTTTATTGTTTAGAACAATATCCATAATGTATAATGCATATCCCATGCATGCGTTAACCTGTTCATATACCTGGTTAAGTTTAGTGACAAAAATGGCAGGCAGTTTCTCCATTATAAATTTCACTATTTTCAAGGATAACATTATGAACTTCATTGATAAGGAACTAGATTTTTCCCTTTTTCTCATTCTTGAAAAACAATATTCTACAGGGTTTCAGCATAAAAGTTAGTTCATGCTGCTCACATACCTACTTTGGATCTTAGGAAGAAACCTGAAACATTTTTTTTTAATAATGTTCACATTGTCTCAAAAGATAGAATAAAGATTGTTAACATTAGGATTAGATAGAAGTAAGTTAGATTGTTACATTAGGATTAGATAGAAGTAAGTGCTCCTAGTTTGTATTGGAATATGTCTTCTAATAGCAAACTCAATTAGTTAAGTGATGAATAGAAACGGAACCAAAATTTATTTATTACATTTTTATGCTGCCCAACTCACTGATACAGACTATAAATAGAGCTCCTGAGAAAGAAGTAATTTTCATCAAATCATGAGTTTCATTATGTATATACATTAAAGAAAACTCTTAAAGAAGCAATTCCATTCCCCACTGCAATAAAACAAAATAAAAAAATAATTGGAAGTCTGACAGTGGACAATAAAATTATTACTAAAATAAAAGTTAAAAACCCAAACATTCAGAAGAAGAAGAAACAGCCGTTCTAAATTGGTACAATGCACAGGGTCTGCCACTCAGGCCAATTCAAGGCCTGGGGGAAAAGTCAAATCTTCAGGGCTCTCTGAAGCATAGGAAGAGGGCCAAACAACATCAGAGCAAATGATGTTCCAGAGGGGAAATGCGACAAGAAGAAGGCATGCTTCTTATGCCTCATAATGTAATACTCCTTAATGGAGGTGAGCCTGAGCCTGCCAATCTGCTTAATTATGAAACAGAAGAAAACTTGAAAAATCCTAGGGGAACTCAGCAGGTTCAGTAGTCTTAGGAAAAAAGAACAGAAAATTGGGATGTATAGGAAGGTGTGGCTGGCTAGCAACCTGAATAAGAATTTGAGAGTGAGATAGGTTACAACCCCGGCATATGTTAATTCTGAATGAGCAAAATGTTAAAAGCATCAGCCTTAAAATGCTGTATTTTAAGAACCGCGGTCTTACTAGAATAATGGTGCTGTTCTTGTCTCCAAAGAAAAATGCTTTGAGGCTCAATTCTTCCATTTATTCTGGTATTTCTATTATCAATGGTGCACCAGGATGGTATCCTAACAGAATTTTGTCCAGCCATGACCTCTTAGATTCTATCAAGTTAGACTGAAAGAAGATGGTCTGCATACCAGTCACATCACTATGATTAAGGACCTACCTTGTCCTTTTTTCCTCCCCACCTAAATTACAGTGTTGCCTTTTAAGATTTTTCTTGAGAAGGAATACCTCCAATCAAGCATGCAGTATGCTCTCTTGTAGTCTATCCAGTAATACTGTGCATTTCTTCTACATTTTGTTCATTATACAGCAACACAAAATGGCTCTTACCTGCATGTGCATCACAACCAGACAGATGATTTTCTTTGATGTAGTAGGGAGTCTTAACGTGAAATAAAAACCTCTCTAAAAAACATTAAAAAGAAAAATAAAACAAGGAACCCTGACAGTGGCTTTTCTTCTTTCATACACACACACAACACACACACTCAAAAAAAAAAAAGCCTGACACGCTACTGAAACACAGTCTTATGATTCAAACTGCAACAACTATCTGGTTCATCCTGCTTGCCTCTAGCTACAATGACTACAAAATCTCAGTTTTCTTGCCTTGCTGTTAAAAATGAGATTGTTTTAGCTGAAGATGGGTCATTCCATGCAAAGTTCTTCCACTGAACTCTACAGGTCTTTTTGTTGGCATTCTGTAGTGCTGCATGGGTACCCCATCTGGAGATTTTGCCCCCTGACATAAAGCAAATGGGGTGACTTTGGGGGGGGAGATTTTCATTCCAATCTGCTTCTTAGCAATTTGGAGATGACAAATAGTATAAGAAGAATAGCAGAAATATTTTACAAGCTGAAAATTGTGAAGAAATTTAAAATTAAACCCTTAAAATTAAAAATAATACAGTCTTGTAATGTTAATGTCATTGTAGCAGTAATCTACCAGATTGCCATATGTTGCCAGTAAATAAAACTTTGGTGGATAGCCACTGTCCTTTACAATACATACAAACATTTATTAAATTATCTAATTAAGTCAGTAGTACACATATTGGGAAACATACTGGCCAATTAGCTAAGCAAAGTTGCCTGGGCCAAGTTGTCAGTATTTGGCAGGTTGTTGACATCTCAGTCAACACATGCATCAAAAGAGAAGTAAAATGACAAAAAGAAAAAACCTCACAGTTTTTATAAACAAAATGTGATTCATTGAAGTCTTGGGGGTTGCAGAATTAAGTCCTGATGTTACATTCCTTCAGCACTGGCAAAAGATAAAATTTCATTTCAGTTGAACTCAGTTCTTGCTGACTTCCTGGACTCATCATTCAAAAATATTATCAACAATATTGAAAAAGTTTGCCATTACTTTATTCTGAGATGTTATTCCAATTTTCCAGTTTAGTTTATAATGCAGGATTTCCTGGTGCTCATCTATACAAATATTATTAGATCTCACTCTGATTAACTGTATTAGTGCAGCCATCTAGAAGGGACTGGCACAAGTCTCACTGGTATTACCTTATTCTAGCACAGTTGTCCAAATACCATGAAGATAACTGGAAGTTGCTCCAATTGTCCTACGCTGTTTCCTTTTTAAAAAGTTCTTGCTAAATAATGCAGAACTGAGTACAAAATATCCCAAGCATAGTGAGCATAGAGAGAAAACAGAGTCCCAGTTGTCAGTATAAATATATAAAGCATAGAATATGTACCCTTATTTATTCTGGGTGTCCTCAAGATGTGTAGACTTCTAACTTCCAGAATTCCTTAAGCATCATAGCCATTACTGAGGATTCAGAGTTGAGTCCAGAAATCTGGACAGTGCCCAAGTTGGAGAAAGCTGAGAGAGATAATTAACCTGATTCCTCTGGATACCATTGTGCTAGTCATCACTTTCTTATTGTCAGGTGTTCAGAGACTCTAGCTATACAGAAATATATGCAGTATCTGAACTAAAAGCTTTAAATCTCTTAATTTATGTATGTATCCATACACACCAAAGTCTATCTGGCAGGTTGAGATTTAAGTTCTAGAACAATAAAGGTATGAAGTCCACCATGTTCACTACCGACAAAGCTTGACCAGTCCTAGCTTAGTACTTTGCTCATAACTCTTGGTATTTTTTATTGGAGTTATTGCCATACCCAATTCACTTGAGGACAATCTCTTATTTGAAGAATCATCTCCTGAGTCTTCTTAAAATCTCATCTTTATATACTACTAAGCTGAGAACTGATTGAGCAAACTTTTCTGCCTCTAAGGCCTGCTTTGTGTAGGTTTTGCATACTTCATCTTTCATCCATGTTCATTTGTATCTTCACATAAATACATTGCACAAAGCATATAACATTACACAAGGAAACAAGCAAACACAAATAATACTAGTACCCATATGATGATATCATCCTATAGGTGATAAAAACCCAGAAAAAGGCATGACTTCTTTAACAAGCAGCTGATGGGTAGAAAGTTGACTGTTTTGGACCCAAATATGGCACACTTCTACAAGTGTGATGTATAATTTATGTGTTGTACAAAGTAAATATTGTAAATATTTTGTGCCTATCATGAAGTCCACCATGAATATTATTTATCAAGTAATAATTTCAAAAGTAATTATTATAAAATACTCTGATTATTTTTCAGTGTGTCAAAAATCGGGTTGAATGATATTCTTTTGCAGATGGATCTGATCTTCATAGATCCTGAAGAAAGAAAATTAAAAGAACTGAAAACCAGGTGACATATTTGCTATTCCTTTTGTTAATATCACCACTAACATTTTTTGTACTGTTGAAATAAAGTACAAAAAAATCCTATACTGTTTTAATCCTAGTTTTTGAGATTTAAGAAATACTCTACAGCAATTTATTTATCTCCCTGTTACTGTGGAATCAATGTCACTTCTGCCTCATTTACAGTCATATCTCAATACTTTGGTTGTCCATGATATCTCTGTGTTCATCTAAAATCAGCTCAAGCATCTTCATCATGACAAAGAAGAAGCCTATAAGAAAGGGGATAGTATAATCAGGCTAGAAATACATTGGCTAGAGAGATCAGGGTACAAAAAAAAACTACTCTGAAAAACTGAAAAATCAGCTTTCAGGTAATGGTCCTTCTTACCAATGGTCATGAAGATCCTTGTGTGGAGAAAGTGACAGAACATCACTAGCTGCAGGAGTCCATCACCCTCTTTGAGGGAAGCCATCAACTAGCAGACAACCTGAATATGTTCTACTGAAGTTTGAGAAACAGCCATCATTACCGAACAACCTCACCTTTAACATTTGTAGTCATAAAGATATTTGAGAGGGCTGGTGCTGGCCCATCTGAAAGTCATCAGAGATCTGCTGTTGGACTCCTGCAGTTTGCCTATCAGCAAACAGGTCAGCAGATGATGCTGTCAATGTGACATTACATTATATCTTGAAACATCTTGACTCTCCAAGGACCTATGCACGAGTCTTTTTTGTGGACTTCAGCTCAGTGTTTAACATCATCATCCCATACATTCTTTGCTATAAACTGACACAGATCACTGTGCCTGCCCTTTAGCTGTAAGTGGATAACCAGCTTCCTAACAAACAGAAAGCAGCAGGTGAGGTAGGGAAAATCAATTCAGTACTCAGACAATCAGTACTGGTGCTCTCCACTACTTTTTTCCCTCTACACCAATAACCACACCTCTGGAGACCCCTCTGTCAAAGTTCTGAAGTTTGCGGATGATACAACAGTCATTGGACTCATTAGAAATGGTGATGAGTCTGCATACAGATGGGAGGATGAACAGTTGGCCCTGTCTTGCAGTTGAAACAACTTAACGCTGAATATGCACCAAACTGTGGAGATGACAGTGGATTTTAGAAGAGTCCTCCTATTTCACCCCCTCTTATCATATTCAGCAACATGGTATCAGTAGTATAGTCCTTGAAGTTTCTGGGCAACATAATTTCCCAATACTTGAAATGGATGGCTAACATTAGTGCTATTGTTAAGAAAGCACAACAGAGGATGTACTTCCTGCACCAGCTCAAAAAGTGCAACCTGCCTCAAGAGCTTCAGAGGAATCACTGAGTCTGTCTATAACTGTCTGGTTTGATGCAGCAATCATGTAGGACAGGTATAGACACCAATGAACAGTCAGGACAGGAGAAAGAATAATTGCAGTTGGCCTGCCCTCCATGGAGGACCTGTATATTGAGAGGGTCAAAAAAAGGGAGAAGATAAGTACAGATCTTCTCACCTTGGACACAACTTGGTTGAACCTCTTCCCTTCGGATGGCACTATAGAATATTGCATACCCAAACAACCAGACAGTTTTTCCCCCATGCCATAATTCAGCTGAATATACAGTATTTGACTCATTCTATATGACAGGACACAAAGTGCAAAGAATTCTAAATTAACCCAGAATTTCTGTCTAATGTGTATCCATAATTATCAATAGATTGTGGTTCTACTTCTACACTTTATTATATTCCTTTTCTACTGGCTGCATAAGTTGGATGCACACTTTACTGTTGAATATATAATTTTGTTTGTTTATGTTATTTTATTTACTGTTGTCTTGCAAGTATATTAAGAACTACTGAACCAGAGACAAATTCTTTTGACTAACCATGCTTGGCCAATAAAGTATCTGAATCTGAACTTGTCCTGAAGCTTCTATATCTGTAGAAAAATCTTACCCAAATTAAAAAAAAGGAATATTTTGCTACAGTACCTAGCTCCAAGCAGAACTATCAGCAAAACACATAAAATTATATTTTTGTATGATCAATTCTTTTAGTATATACAGGAATTGAATCTCCAATTGGGTTTCTACTATGAAAATATCAAGTATTCATCTTATTTGATGCCAATTGAACTTTTGTCTGAGAAACAACTGTTATGTCAATTGTCCCACCATTAGAAAAAATGGTACCTCAAAAGCAAATATAAGTTTTGGAGGAAAGTTGTGGAAACTGCATAAAAGAAAAGAATTAATCTTGTTTCCATATGTGCATTGGATAAACTTTCTTAGTTTCCATATAAAAATGAAGGCATGATAAATTTCTGTTTTGGAAAATCATGGAAATATATTTTTACATAAGAATTGAGTTCATATCTTATGTGAGGCTATAACATGGTTTCTCTGCCTTTGTTTTACCTTATTGTATGGATTTGGCTATTGAGATTTGTAAATCATGGTTTATGGCTTAGCTCATTTTGCAAACAATCCAGCCAACTGTGATTGATTCAATACACTGCAGTATACTGCAGTTAATATGATATGTATGCAAGCCAGGGCACCATTTAAGACAACATCTGATTTTTATATTATTCATATGGACGATGTAATCTGTGAGCCAGTCCTAAATACAATATGCTATAATTGCCAATCAGTAAATACACATCATGAATGCAAGTCAGTAAATACACAGTGCATATATTTTCATATTTAAATGCTCAGAAAACCACTAGTCTCCATGAATGGCAATTCCCCAAACAGTCTTATCATACTTTTAAAATGGACCGGGGAATGACAAATGACTAATAATAGTTATCACTCTCCTGGCATGATTGCGTGTGTGAATAATTCTTTAACAGCACCTCCAAGACGTGTTAACCTTTTCATAAATAAAGCAACAATTATGCTTCATTGCTATGATCACAAAGCACACCTTAATGAGAGCATCTGCGGCCTGGCTTTCAAATAATATGGGGAATTTAATGAGATGACCACAAGCTGCACACACACAAAAAAAGGAACAAGGGATCTTTCGTCTGACTGAGAAACATGTCATGTTAAACTGAAAGTTGTTATAATGCAAATACAGCACTCATAATTTAAAAATAATGTGCTCTGACACTAGGACTCATATTTGTTCAATTACCTTCAGATAGCTTGAAGAAAATCCTGTTTTTCCTTAAGAGACTATGGATACATTCTTCTACAGGCCATTCTTCTTTGCTTCCAAAAAATGGCATTTATCAGACATCCTCTGATTGAGAAAGACTGGTTTACTTGTCAGTGTTCACACTCAGGAGTGGTTGATGGCAACATTGGCAGCAGGCCAGACTACAAAAGAAGTCCTATTATTGATATCTGTGGTTTGAAGAAGAGAATCTGAAAGAAGAATTGGGTGATAGCAGTGAGATCAGGAAGGACCCAGATCAGGGGTGTCCAACCTTGGCAACTTTAAGATGTGTGGACAGAGCTGGCTGTGGAATTCTGGAAGTTGAAGTCCATACTTCTTAAAGTTGCCAGGGTTGGACACCCCTGACCAAGATGGAGGTGATAGAAGATTTGATAGCAATAGTAGCAATGTCACTAAGGGGAAAGGAGATTCCTCAGGTTTTAGGAGGCAAGATCAACACTTGATTGATATTTAGCACTGAAGGACTAACTATAGGAAGAGATGAAGACAAATAAGAACATTATTATATTTGTAGTATAAATGTCATAAGTGTAATAATGGAAGTATAAAAAGTATAGTATTTCAGAATGTTTATTTAAAATTTGTGAAACTTGAGAACATCTCCCCATAGAAAAACTGACAGATAGTGATCATACAAAAAAGAAAGTGAACATATTATTATTAAAATAAACTAAATTTGACAAAAAAGAAAACTAATTAATAAAGAAAAAAGAGGGGGAAGGATCCATATAATAACTAGAAAGCAGTCAGAATTTAATGCAGAAACATATTATTTAATCTTCTGATTTTTAGAATGCAGAAATCTTTTAAAAGATAGACTCATACTCATATCCTGAATCCATTCCTTAAAATTAGATGGTAAAGTTTCTTTCATTTACATTAAATAACCCTCTTGGCAATGTCCCAAGCATGAGAAAACTAATTCTCTTTCTGCAGTGACAAATTCCATGGTTTTGGAATATAGTTCAACATCACATTAAAATAGTTAACTATAACATTTATTTCCAAGATTGTATTTATATATGTAGTGATCTGAAGTCAAAATAAATTCAAGATCAGATCACATGAGTTAAAGAAATCATCAAATTACCTTAAAAGACTTTAATGTCTATCCATTTGTTGTTGTTCAGTCGCTCAGTCATGTCCGATTTGCCACAGCTTTTCTCCCAAGGAGCAAGCTTTTGATTTCATGGCTTTTGATTTCATGGCTGCAGTCAATGTCTGCATTGATCTTGGAGCCAAAGAATGTAAAATCTGTCATTGCTTCCATTTCTTCCCCTTCTATTTGCCAGGAAGTGATGGGACCGGTTGCCATGATCTTAATTTTTTTTAATGTTGAGCTTCAAGCCAGCTTTTGCACTCTCCTCTTTCATCTTCATCAAGAGGCTCTTTAGCTCCTCTTCACTTTCTGCCATTAGAGTGGTATCATCTGCATATCTGAGAAAAGCAAAAATGGGGGAAAAACAATAAGGATAGATTTCATAATACACACACACACAAAACATGCACAAGCAGTATTTCTTGGCACTGTACGATATAATCTAAATGAAGGTGAGCAATTCCCTATGTGATAACTACTTCAAACTTTACAAAAAGGCATGTGGCAAATTTGTCAACATAGAGAGTTTTAACTATTCCGGATCCTTCCCAGTTCTCTGGAGGAGTGTCCTCTCCCATCTGGCTCCCTCATTTGGATCCTCTGTGGCCATTTCTGCTCTGGCTGTCAGACAGAACAAGATCTTCTTGCAGAGGCTATTCCTTTTATTTTTCTTTCTTGTGGTTCAATAATAGGAATATCATCTTGGTTGGAGCCAGTATTCTCATGGGAATCAGATGGCTCCTTTAATTCTTTGCCTAGGTGAAGATGATAGCATGTATTTTGGCCAGATAATGAGATGGTTCATTTTCACTCCCTTTGCATTATATTTTATGAACCTCATATACTTTTATATTATATTTCACTGCCTTTGTATTATATTTTATAGACTTAAAATAATTGGATAGAAAAGGTTTCCTATTACTTTTTTTTATAAAAATTCTCCTAGACAGAGGATATTCTGGCATAAGATACTTCATGAAAAAATACTCTGAATGAGAAGCAAATCAAGGAAGAATGCAATGAAAGAGACTTCTCCAGAAAGCCAAGCCAGATCCTTGGAACAGCTCTTTCTGGAAGCAATTTGACAAATTTTCCTCCAGATGCTCTTTTTCTAGGTCTCTCCAAGGGCCCCCTTTGCCTGCTTGGAGAAAAGGTAGTAGTCAGTAAAAGAAGGCAAAGACCCAGGTTGTTTTTTCTGTATTGGGGAAAAGCAGCAGAAAATGACTTCTCTTCCTGGAAGTACAAAGTTTAAAGGGAGAAGGAGGAGGACAGAGAGATTGCATACAAAGAGGAAGTTCCCTAGTACTTTTTCCCAGCCAGAAGATTTCTTCTTCTGACCTTAGAAAAGGCAGCATACAATGACTGCCCCTCTGCAACTCTGTATCGAAAGAAATGGCACCACATTACAGAACTTTGGGAAAAGGAACATGATTTTGAAAGAGACACTCTTTTCTTCTATCTCGGATCAGGTCCTGTGAATGAGCCATAGTTGGTACTTAGGTCACCACCAAGGTTGTAAACTGGATTTTGATGTTCTCCAGGAAAAAGGCAATGGCAAACTATTTCCATGTTGTTGTCTGCCAACAATATAGAGGTGTCTAAGAAGTCACCAAGAGTTGATTCCAACTTCTTAGGAACTTAGTAATATGATATGGGAGCAGGAACATTGGTTATCCCCAGAGAACATAAGCTGAATGTTGTGCCTATGGCTAACTTGCATATTTGTAAATAAACACAAATATGACAATTTACTGTTGTGAGCTGCTCAAAGTCCATTAACATGGGTGGCCATATGAATATTTTAATAAACAAACCAACTAACACACCAATAAGTCTATAGCAGAGAAAGAAAACCCAAATTTCCAAATCCTGTCTCTCAACACTTTGAACAGATGAGGGGGACATTTTTTGGGTTTTTAGAACTAACATGACTCAAGGGAAGTTGGATACATTGTTTGGGGTTTCAAATATGAAATTGTTAGGATAAGGCTCAGCAGCAATATAGAGTTTCAGGAATCAGAATTGTTCACTTGTATTCTGACTTTTGGGCTAACAAAGGCAGAAGCATCTTAAGCTGAATCAGGAAGAAGTGAGAAGGTTCAAGATTCTGATGTTCAGCAGATTGAAGTTAGGTGGCTTTCACATATGGAAGGAAGCAAATGCATCCCACCGGTTGCAATATATTTATTACTCAGTACTTGTGATCCTTGTCCTGCAAAGCATGAGTAAAATCAGGAATAAATCCTCAAAATTCTTAAACTACCATTTTATTTGTTGTTCCTATTAATTTACTGGTTGCTCCTATTAATAAATATTAGTCTGTTTCTGTCGATTCTGAAATACAGTCATTTCCAGACTATGTTGTAATCCTACCAGTTATAAGCAGTATGTCAACTTTCTCCACCTTCATAAACATAAAGTGTCCCAAACTATTGAACCAAAAGTTTTCAGCACATAGTGTATAAAGAGCAGTAAGCACCATTACAAATGATTTAATCCTCAAAGTGCCTTGCAAATCTATCACAGCCGATCTTTGAAGGCTCCAAGATTGGGTTTTCTGAAACAGATGATACTAAGATTTTTATGTCTCTAAATCGCTCTGTAGGACAGCTATTTGAGTATGCAATGGAGGCTGTAAAAGTAAGGCTTCTTTATAGGCATCATCACCATGAAGCAGGCATGATTATATTCATTAAGCTGTGCCTGATTAGACTTCTAGTGAGTTTTACACTACTTGTGTTATAGATATCTCTGGGCTTCTTTCATTATACAGGGCTCCTAGAAAACTAAAAAAGGCTTATCCTAGCCTTTCAGTGATTTCGTAGCTAATAGCCAATGATAATGAGACATAGCTGTCACTGCAATACCAGAGGACTAAGCCATTCACCTTAACATTGAATCACCCTGACCAGATTTTATGGGACAATATTTCTATAAATAAATGATTATAAAATCATTTGATTTGATAGATAATTGAATGCTCTCAGTTTGTGCAATACTGACTTTTATCATTGCTGTTTCTGTTGCTGATATTGCTGTATTTTTCAGTCGCACAATCTTCTTAAATTGGTCCATTACTGGAAATGTAATGTGAGTTTATTGGAGTATAGCAGTGCTTAATTAAATTGTCCCACTGGAGACAGTCCCTATAGCAAATTTCTCTATTTTTCTTCTTCTCAAGCAATTATAATTGTTCTATCAATTCAGCATTCTGATGTTCAAACTTTGATCTAGAGACTATTAGTAGTACTGAATTCATTTTTGTAATGGTTCCTCAGAAACAAATTGCATGTCATTGCAAATGCATAATTTCCATTACTTCTAATCTACTTTCTCATCTCATTGGCAAAATTCAAATTCAGATTTAGATACTTCATTGGCCAACCATGGTTAGACATGCAAGGGATTTGACATTGTATAGCAGCTCTCAGTATACTTGCAAGACAACAATATAAAATAGTAATAAAAGGAATAACAAAAGTAGGTGTACAGTATACAGCCAGTAGAAAGGGAGTATTATAATGGTAGAATTAAAATAAGTATGTACTGTATATACATTAGATAGAACTTCTTGGTTAATTGGAATTCTTTGTCCTTGTCTTATAAAATTTGTGCCTAAAATGACATATGCAAGAAGGTAACAGACATTAAGTTTCCTGCTCCTTTCCCATTTAATTGGCAGCCATTTGTAGAGGACCAAAACAAATTGGATATGATGCTACCATGCAATTTATCTGTCTCTTAACTTTTTTATTATTCCTTTTATTACGAGGACATTGAAGAAGTGCTAGGAATATTCCATATTTAACCATATTATATTATCACATGTGATATACATCCATTCTTCTTCAATGTGTTGCTCATGATATTTTCACTTCTTTTTTTACTTCAACTGTTAGCAACGGCTCTCACTGTGGAGCATGTTTCTTCAGAATCCGCCTTCCAGCATCTTATATAGCCACACCCATCCATACATATCACAACTGCATAATCTGCTTAGCTCTTAAGTAATATTATTCAAATATGAATACTCTCAAAACTACCTCTTAGAGGTGGCACTCATCCTCACTTGAATCATGTCCAATGGAAATTTTTCACTCTTTTTGTATAAAATAATCAAAGCTACCTATAAAAGCTGAAAGGCATGAAAAGAAAATACAATTCTTAGCTTCCTTAGTAGAAAATCAAGGTTTTGAAGTTGCTTTCTGAGGAGTCTACATTTGCTGACTGCAAGAATTCCTTGGAACATCTTACTTTGTGACAAACCATGTCCTTTCTCCTGTCTCAAATTCTAATTAACATTACAACAAAAATTGTTTTTGTCATAGGAATGTAAGTACCATCAGAAAGTTTACATTTAAGTTTAAGAGCTGTAATGAGGGGGCAATTTGGGGGACAGCCATGATTTCTGCTTATTTCTGAAATAGTCAGGAGCTTCAGAAAGTGAAGGAAAAGAATATATATATTATTCTTCTCATATATGCAAGTGGAGATATACATATACAATGATGTATGTGCATGAATATCTCCTTATATTGAAAACAGGATGTTAGATTCTGAGTATAGCCAGATGTCTGACTGATGTTGCATACCTGTCTTTGATCTGGAAAAAAGTTTGTGGCCTAGATTTTGCTGCCAAGTTCACAAGGCCAATGCTGCTCAGTAATGAGCAGTAAATCCATTTTTTTAAAAAAAACTTATCTAGCACTATTTCAAAAGACTGCTAAACCCAGCATTTATTAAAGATTATGAATATAAATCTTATTAAGATTATAAAAGCTCTTCTGAAAGCACTGGTTTGCCATTACACAGGCAGATAGCTCTATAGAAACCAAATGACTGATCTTTTTCAGTCTAAGCCAGAATAGTCATGGAGGACTGCAGAGGATGTAATGTGCATTTAGCAATCCAAAATGGCCAAGAGGACTTATGCAGAAATCATCAACGAAGCATGCTAGATCTTATCTACAGAGAGAATTGTGTTTGGAAAAAGAAAAATGGAACAATTTATTTTATTTTGAAAATGGAACAACCAAGGACAAGTTGCCATGAGATGGAAACAAAGGTATTGCCATGAGAATGTAGCAAAAATAAAATGTTATTGAAGCATATGAGTGCTATACTGAGGGATATGAGAATGGGCCCTCGATTTCATAGTGACATAGGGAAATGATTACATGAGATAAATTTAAATATTGTGCACATTTTTGCAAGCCCTAAGCTATGTCTATTCTTTATTGTCTCCATCTATCTTTTTTAAAAATCTGGCATTTCATGGAAACTACAGTATATTACATGAAAGTAATACAAAATATACATATGACCATTATTGGCTGCCACACCTAAATTGGCACTCTGCATTATTGGAATCCCAACTCACATAGAAGCCAATGCATGCAAGTTGCACACTCAGTGCAAAAGGAAGAAATCTAGGCAATTTCAGGGAAGAGAGCTTAATACAAACATCTAAAAGACAACCAGATTTTCTAACATTTGACTAAGAATAAATTCTATCCCTATTTTATTTTAGTTTGTTTTTAAAATGATAAAAATGAAGACTCACTGCAGAATTGCAGAATGGAGGAAAGGAAGAAAATGTTGGATTGATTCCTCATCCTAGAATTTGAATTCATAGTGGAGGACACTGGACAGAAAAAGAGACAAGAGTAATATAGAAGAGAGGAATGGATGAATGTGGCTTGTCACGCGGCCAGCGGGCTCCTCACGGGATCAAGGCGAGAGGAAGAATAAGACGCGACAACATCTGGGTTTCCTCGGGGTGAGC
>JANHZU010179430.1:0-17712 GCA_032468055.1 Acrochordus granulatus
AGAAAATGTGGGGGTAACTCAGGGCGACTTTGTATCCGGACTTGTTTCCAAGACGCAGGAACCCCTGCGATGCTAACCGGCGCGCTTCATTTTCCACGACTGTTTCCAGGACTCGGTTCTGTCTTGGATGAGCTTCCAAAAACGCCGGCAAAGCTCTCTGAAGAGTTCTGGCTCCGCTCCGTCCCGAACGATGGTCTCGGCTGGCTCCTGGTTTGGAAGCGCAGGGATTTAGTCCCAGGCTGCCCCAAACGTGTGAAGTTAGCCAGTTTTTTGCAACCTTGGCCGCTGGAAGGTGTGTGGGCTTCGGCTCCCAGAACTGAAAGCAAAGCAGGCAGAACCTAACTGCTGTGAGAACCCGAGTGGAGAATGGCCACCGAGGTTGTTGCAGTTGCGAGCGAGGAGCAAAAGCCTTGCTGTAGGTTAGTTAGTCAGGGCTAGGAGCTTTGAAAGGCTGAGGACTAGACACTTGAACCTTGTTCCATTTTGGGCACCGCCGGAATCTCCATCTCCTGGTTGCGAACTGAACCAGGTTTGCTGAAACCCCACCTGATGCATTCATGCAGCACACCACCTCTGTGCTTGAAGTTTGAAGGACCCCCCTTGCAGCGAGCTGTGATGATGGTAGAATGAGAATGTGTGCCCAGCAACATTAGTGCACAAATCCACATGAAATGAGGGGCTTGCGCTTGTGAGACAGGTTTTTTCCTCCATCTGCCTCCCGCCTCAGTTATTCCAGAGAACAACACTGATGCCTCCTCCTGACTTCTACAGCCTGTCATTTTTCGAATTTCATATTCATCGGGGGATCTGTGTGTTTGTGGCGTGTGTAAGCCGGAGGAAAGCATAGATACAAACTTAGCTAGCCAAAATAAAGTTGCATCCCATGAAGCATGGTTGCAAAGCATAATTTCCTTTTTGTGAATTATTTTTTTGGTTTGTGGTGGCAAACATGCTGACGTAGAGGCTAGATAGCTGTTGACCTGGAATGCTTCATTCGCTTACCGTGCAGGGACGATTGGATGACCAAACAATTGGTTTTCTTCCAATTCTGGGATTTCGTTATGTTCTCCGGGAGAAACAACCTCGCTTATAGCCCTCCTTTGAATTGCGAGGGACAGTTAAAACCTGGCTTGGAGATTCCTAAAAGTGCAAAGTAATAAGCCTATTTCCGGAAAAGGAGCAAAAGAGCCGCAGGGAAATCTAATTTTGTAAGAACCTTGGTGCTAACCCCACTCCCTTCTAGCACTGTTGATGTTACCTAGGTGGGTAATGAAATGTCTGCAAGAAAACACCAAGCTCAGAGAGCACCAAGCACCTCACGGTTCAGGCCTGCTACAAATATTACCTTCTACTGAAACCTAGTTTTGAAGTTGGGGTTTTTCTACAAGCCAGGTTTTGCAGCTGCTCCATAAACTAAGCCATCTCACCTCCTGCTCCAGAGTTACTTAGAGGGTTGTGAATCTTTCAAAACTCCTTTTGCAGCTGGGACAAAACCAAAGTCGTTGTCTCGTGGGGTCCCCTTGAGGGCCACACCAACTTCTAACCTGACCATCATAGCTTGGCTGCCACGCTGCAAACTACGGCAGCATTTAAGATACCCAACAAGAGGCAGATTTATCTTCCAGAACAACCTCGGGTCACTGACCCCTGTATCCGTGCAATTTTCTGGCGATCAGGATGGTTCTCCTTGCCTTGTGTGAATGCGTTCCCTTTTTGACCCGCCCGCGTTGTCTGTGAATCAAGTTTATGTGCCACCCATCTCCCTCTGCAGACCGGCTCTCTTAGCCATAACGGTCGTCTTTCTAAGCTGGCCAGGAAGCCCCCTTTTGCAGTTGGCTCAGGGACAGCCGCGGCGAATGCATCCCGCGATATTGGATGCTTGAGCGGTTTCGAATCTCCCTGGGGACCGTACGTCACCCCAGAAGCCGGTCCGATTAAGGAAATGGGCTGATCTGCGAACTCTGCAAACAGGCTTCCCGAAAGAAATCACTGCTGTGAAAAGGCAACTCACTTGGGATTCAGCTCTGGCTGTCACGGGGGGAGGGTGACACGGTGGACTGTCGATATCCGTCCGGCCTTCCTTTCCAAAGGAGACCCTGTTGTTTGTGGGGGGGGGAGGAAAGGCTGGATGTGAATTAGGGGTGGAAAAATCAGCCCTTTTTAGCATCTCCCCCGTTGGAGCTGCCTTGAGCTCTTCTTTGGGGTGGGGACTCTTTCGAAAAGCAAAAGCGGGTCTACTGCATTTGCTTGGGAAGACCCCTCCCCATGCCAGGGTCCTGGGCCGCTGCAGGCCGGGCTGACGGGTAGAGTGGGGGCAGCTGTCTTGGCTGTGAAGGAAGCGTCTCCTCCTCTGCCAGCGGGCAGCTGGACCCGGGGCTGGGGAGGGGGCGTTGGAGGCAGGCGCAAGGAGGGGGAGCCCAGGGAAGCAGAGACGGCCGAGGGGGGGCCTCCTCCCCTCCCCCCGCTACTGGTCTCAGATTTACCCTCCAAGGCCCCATCTGCTTTCAGGTCCAGGAGTCTGCTCTGAACGCGTCGCAGCTTTATTGCTCACAACAAGCCTTCTCTCTCCCCTCCCTCCCTCCCTCCTCTCATTCCCATCTCCTTTTCTTTCTTTCTTTCTTTCTTTCTTTCTTTCTTTCGTTCTTTCTTTCGTTCTTTCTTTCTTTCTCTCTCTCTCTCCCTCCCTCTTTCCTTTCTCTCATTTCCATCTCCTTCCTTCCTTCCTCACCATCGTGACTTAAAACATACCATGCAACTACAGTCATAAGTTGAGAACTTCCTGTATAGAGTTCTGGAGAATTCTCCCATGCTGCCCGATTAGGGCAACCATTTTCCTCTGGATTTTGATGCAAGAAGCTAAATTTGCAAAGCTCACCACACCATATTGTGCTGGGCAGCCTGGGGGACTTCAGAGGAAAGCTGCCATCAGTCCTGTGTGGGTTGCATCAGCCCAAGACCCAACAGCCGTTGAAAAACCGCTGCTGGGAGACCCCAGCCCTGACTTCCCTTCCTTTTCTTGGCCCAGAGGTAGGAAGACCTTCCTCCAAGCCTCTTCACCTCCAGATGTGCTGGCTTGGCTGCTCCTCCAATCCCAGGCAGTTGTGAGTCAGCCAGTTGCCGCTGAGTCAGGATGCCAACCCTGTCTCAACTCATAAGTGTGTGGTTGGCATCTCTGTGTAATGGTGTGTGGGAATGACCTTGGGACGGGGTGGGAACAGACGCTGCCTGGGGACCAGTCAGAGAAGAGAGGCCGTAGCCCTCAGCTGCGTAACGGGCAGCGAAAGAGCCTCAGACGAGACCCCCCCCTAGTTTCCCGGGCCGCAAAGGGGAGAACTGTACTTTCAGATGCACACGGTTTTGTTCAGCAGCCTCGCGGTGATGTAACATTAGCTCATCCGGCTGTGCTGCTTGTCTGGCCCGCTTGGGAAGCCGGCCCTCTGCAATGTGGGCGCAAGTCATGCAGCAGCAGTGCGGGGCTCTCGCTTCTCCCAGCCACGAGGACTGGGTTTCAAGCAAGGACACTTCCCCTAAAAGGCAGCTCTTCTGCATTAGCAGGAAGTTGGTTTTTCTCATCAGATTCACATCTGGGTTTCGCATGCCCTTGATTGATGCACGGAGGTCTCCGATGCGGGAAGGCTGCAGCTGACAGCTCTCCAGGCCCACTTCTAAGAGGGCAAATTCAGGAGGAGGTGTGGACATGGCACAGAGCTGCACCAATTGGAGCAGCTTTGCGCTTCTTTCAGAAACAGTTGTCTACTTGGTTGTCGTCCATCACAAAACTGCAAGGGGACTGCAAGAGCCATTGAATTCGGGCCTTGGATTTCAAACAAGGGAGTTTGGCAGCTGGTGGGCCTCTCGACTGACCAGTTAAGCCTGGCACTCTGAAACAAAAGGGAATATCTGTAGCTCAGGGTTGAACTGAGGAGTCCCTGGTGCTTTCTGAGCTTGGTGCTTTCTCCTGCAGACGTTTCATGACCCAACTAGGGAACATCATCAGGTTTGGCATTCTCCCTCTGCCCAGCTGACTTTGGGCACTCTAGGACAGAAAGAACCCTTTGGGCATCATTTGGCAGTGCTGCCTGCCCTATCCTGGTATTGGCATCTTCTCTCTGCTGGAGAATCATAGAATGCCAGGTTGTGATCCTAGAGATCACCTAATCCAGCCCCTTGCTCAATGCAAGAATCCACCATTACAGCATCCAGGGCACATGGCCATTCACCATCTGTTTCAGCTCTTGTTCAGACAACTCCAGAGAAGGGGACCCCACCCCCTCATGAGTACCTCTGAGATACTCTTCTTGAAATCCACCCCGATCTGCTCCCTCACAATATAAGCCCATGGTTCATGGTCTTCTTGTCTGGGACAATTCTGAACAATTCTGCCCCATCTTCCCCATATCCATCTCCGCTTCAGATGCTTCCAAGACCATTCTCATTTCTCTGTAGCATCTTCTCCTTGTGGAATCACCGTTTGAAGGGACCTTAGAGGTTATCTGGCTCCCCCCCTTGCCCACACAAGAACCTATGACTTCACTATCCTCCAGGGCTGTCCTGCCTCTAGAAGAAAATACCTGTAGCTCAGAGTTGAGCTGTTGGGTCCTGGGTGCCCTCTGAGCTTGGTGGTGTTCCTGCAGGCATTTCATTACCACAGCTAGGTAACGTCATCAGCGATAGCACTGACGACATTACCTGTCCTGCCTCTGCTTAAGCAGTGCCTACTTAGAGGAAGAAGTTCCAGGTACTTAGTTAACGACTTGTAAAAGACCATTCCTGCCACATTCCCTAATGTGAATGTCGTCTTTGCAGCCTGCATGTGAAGGAGAGCCTGCACGTCAGCATTCTCGCAGATGGCAGGATGCCTCATTCCTGGAGCTGTTGAATACATAGAGCTCCCCTCCCTCAAACATGAGGTGTCAGGGTTAGGGATCTGTGCTACTTTCCTGGTAAAGTCCAAGTACAAGAGCACCTTCATGAAAGATGGGCTGTCCTAGCCTAGGCTGCTGCTGCAGGATTGCTGGTGCCCCCCCACGCAAGACCTAACCAGGGCTGGCTCTGCTTAGCTTCCAAGGGTCTTAGAAGAGACCCTTTAAAGACGTGAGGATCCTCCTTTGAGCTCAGGGAATGCCAAAGAGCGGTGTTTCTCAGCCAATGGGTGGACTTCCACTCTAAGAACGCCAAGCCTGAATAACACGGATGTGGAGCACCACCAGGCATGACCAGCCATAGTTGGCTGGGGAATTCTGGGAACCAAAGTCCACCCATCTGAAAGTTGCTGAGGCTGAGAAATGCTGCTGGAATGGGGTTGGTTGTCGACTCAGAGCCGGTTGTCGAGCTAACAGCTGGGGAGGCTGGATGACCCTCCAACTGCGAGTCCTCCAGAGCAGATGCTTTGCATTCTTTCCACTTTAGGGCATGGTGGGATTCCTTGCGCTGTGTTCCTGTTCTGCCCTAGCCAGGGAAGACCGATTGAGAGGGAGCAGGGTTTTCTCCCCCAAAGAACCGCCTTCCCAAACGTAGTCTAAACACAGGCAGTGGGAATCTGAGGTTATCCAGGGAGGTTCAGTCCCACTTGAGTTTTGACTAAATCTTGCAAAAAAATGGCATCATCATCCTCAGCTGAAAGAGATAGTTGGGATGTTCTTAACCTGGGCTGGAGGGAAGAATGAAAGGGGCTGTTTCTGGGGCTGGGAACAATGATTAACCATTTATATCCTGCTGCAGTCTGGTGTTGAACTGGGGGTCCTTGGTGGTCTCCAAGCTGGGTTGTTTCCTTGCAGACGTTTCGTGATGCAGCTGGCAACATCATCAGTGCTAGAAGGGAGTGAGGCTTGCTCTCTATTTATATACGGCAGTTTGCCCTGCCGGTGTTGTGGGTGTGTGGTCTTCATTTTGGTGGTTCCTTGATTAAGCTACTGTTTTCTGCTTGATTGTTTGCCTGGTCCCAGTAGAAGCAAATATTTGTAGCTCCGGGTTGAACTGTGGTGTCCAAGATGTTCTCTGAGTTTGGTAGTTTCCTTGCAAACATTTCATTACCCAGCTAGGAACATTTTCAGTGCTAGAAGGGAGTGGGGCTGGTGGTGAGGAGGAGCAGGAGGAGATGAGGAGGAAGACTGTGGAGTCCTTGATGCTCTCTGAGCCTGGTGGTTTCCTTGCAGACATTTCATTACCCAACTAGGTAACGTCTTCAGTGGTAGCAGTGCTACTGGTGTTAAAATGTCTCTCACTGGGGATTCGCTGTGGGGCTGGAGCTGGCCTCAAAGTGACATTTTGTGTGTGTGTCACAACCTGCATTACATCCTTGCATGATTACGTCCAGTGCAGATGGCATCATTGCCTCATTGCACATGACGTCCCTGTGGGTCCAGGCGGCTCATTCACAAAGCAGGTTTTGTGCATGGCTGTGTGTGTGAGAGGCAGGGAGGGAGCTGATTCTTCTTTTTAAACATCTTCAGGGCCCCTCTTACAAATTCAAAGCACAAGAGTGGAAAAACCTCGTAGCGAGGAAGCAGAGTAATCCCTTACTCTGTAAGTACTTTTTTTAACTGAGTGTGAATGCAATCCAGATGTAGCTTTTAAGAAGGGGAGGGGGAACTGCAACTCAGTTGTCAAAAGGGCTGAGCTCTTGTTTTTTGGAAACTGGGCTGGGGTCGAGGGTCTCACAGCTTGTGCAGGGAGCTGCTGCCATGGCTGCCCTCCTGCTTTCAAACCAAGTCGTCTCCCTTGGGACCCTTTCAGAAGACGCACTGGGGGGGGTTAAGCTGGCTGCCCCGTTTGGCTGTTGGGGGTCCAAGAAAGTCTTCTCTGGGTACAGTTCACGGCGTCTCATCTTGGCACACTTTGCTGAGGCAGGAGGGGAGGGGGCAAATGCCACCTGCCTCCTCCACGGACTTCCCTTTCCCTTGCAATGATGACAAACCAAGATTGGTGGTCTGGTCTTCAGATGCAGCCTCTCCTCTCTCCCCTCCACATCTCCCCTCCTCCGTCAGGGAACTGGTCCCTGGGATTGAGGGGCGTCGATACATCCAATTAAACTTTCTCTGCGCCTAACTATATGTAAATGTGATAACTAAATAATCCCAACTTTACAAATTAGCTGGGGTCACGCACCTTGCAGCGTTTCTCTGCCGCACACACAAGCCAGTACAGCTCAGGGCGTCTTGTGTGAATGCATTCGCTGTGTCCGTGTCCGTAATCAAGGGAGGGGATCTGAAAGAGCGCAGAAGCAGAGTTCTCCTGGGGAAGCAACTGAGAAGGGCTGACTTGCGGCCAGGAGGCTGAAACCAGAGGACGGTTTCCCGCTGCTCATTTCCCCTGTCCCCCCTTCCCAAACAGCCCCCCTGTAACCACTGAACCCCAATCCATGGCAGCCTTAGGTGCAATCCGCAGATGTCTGGAAATGGGGATGTGGAGGCATGGAAAGGCAAGGGAGATCGCGAGAAGCAGGCAGGGAAGAAGAGGCGGGCTAGGCGACAGGCGGGGCGGAGAAGGAGCACTGCCCGAGGCTTTGCCCCCCTGGGCGGGAGGAACCGCCCGGGGGCGCCCCGAGAGAGAGAGAGAAGCTGCCGTTGCAGCTTGGATCGCGGAGCGGAGCGTCTTGCGCAGCAGCTGCCTGCTCCAACCCAGCCTGGCGGACGTCTCGGTTGCGCCCATGGCTCAGATTTAACCGCCGGGTCGCCCATTCTCTTGCTGTATTCGCTCAACATTCTTAGCTATGCACTAATCCAGGGGTTCTCGAGCTGTTTGGCCTCACAACCTCTTTTCCTGCTCTTGAACAATGGCCTGATCCCCCCCCAAAAAATTCCCCAGACCCCGTGCTTTTACACACCTCTCAGCAACAGCAGTCCCAAACGGGACCCTCAGCTCATAATCCATTACAAAATGTCCCACGACATCCAGGATGTATCCAGATGTGACTCCCTGGGGGGTCATTACCCCCAGTTTAAAAACTGCTGCATCAGTCCCACTTGCTTGGCTAGTACTGATCTTGGTTTGCTAGGTGAGCCTAGATTGCTTGATTTACAATAAACCTCAAAGGAGGGATTAATCCAGTAACCAGGTTAAGCATATGGTGCGAAACCTTCCCAGCCGGTTTCTGACAAGCCAAGTCAAGTGGAGGAAGCTGGATTTGCTTAACAACCATGGTTTCACTTAACAACGGTTGCAAAAAAGATTGTAAAATCAGGTGTGACTCACTTAACAACCACCTTGCTGAGCAAAAAAATTGATATTAGATAGGAAAATAAAGCCAAACTCTGGATAAGCGGAAAGGTGTTTGCACTCCATGAGAAGACCTCTGCGAAGCAGCATGCGCACAGAGATGGTTGCTTTTTTAATGCCACTGAGTCATCTTTTCAAAACAGGAATTTTTTCCCCAGGATATCTCAGCCTTCCTTCCTCTCAGGGAAGCCTCGCGCATGATGCGCAGGCTTTCCCTTCCAGACCCGGGGAGATTTCCTTGGGAAAAGCCAAAGAAAGGAAAGCGTTGGGAGGCGTCCATCCTCTCGCAGCAGCTGCTGGGACCTCCCAAGCAATCTCGGTTGTTGTCTCTTTCGAGTTGTGGCCTTGGCTTGCGGCCTTCTCGTCCCGTTTGGAGCCTGCCTCTCTCATCCCTTTCTTCCAACTTGGATAAGAGTTGTGAGAGCAGCTCAGCTTCTCATGACTCACACCTCCAAGCACAGCCTGGCTGACACCTTTTTTTTTGGATGAGGGTGATTTTGCAGATTAGTTCATTCCCACTCCAGCCCGTTCTAAGACTTGGGATCAAAAGAATCCCGAGGAATCTGGTAGCAGCTTTTCCAACTTTTTACTCCAAGGCTGAAGCTTTCGTGGTGCTACCATGCTCCCCCTGATGTTTTTGCCACCATAATAAACCAGCATAGCTCTCCTTCTGCAGTTGGATAAAATAACAAACTTCTTGATAATCTCAGGTTGATCCAGATGGTTGTTCATGTAGGAAACATGGCATTCATCCCAGATCTTTTTCTCCCTAAGCCTGGAATTTACACAACCCAAGTTTTTTTGCTTCTTTGCTTCATGAATTCTGGGCAAGCTCACACAATCAATTAAAAGACAACCCCCAGTGACCCAAGGTCATCGATCGGCTCAGGAATTTGGAACTGGAAATAGCTCACTTTTTTCTCTCCCCTCCTCCTTGATCGCTCCTCTCCCAACTGAGTGTGCAATTCATGTTCACATGCCATGTTTTACTAAGTTGATGTGGAAGAGCTTTCCAAAGCAATTACTCTGGTGGGCTGAGATAAAAAGCAGCACCTGGTGCGTGCAAACTCATTCCACATTTTTCTTACGTAAATGGTGCTACGGGGAGGCCTGGTAGAAGTCAGAATTGTAGGTGGAGAAAATGCGTACGGAAATTCTTTGGGGAAATGGTGTAAGCCATCAACAAACCAACTGTTTTTAATCTTCCTTGTCTCGCAGCCTATAAGAACCCTGTTCTTGGTTGCCTGAGCTTTCACAAATGTCTCTAGCCACCATTCAGCCACCTTCTAGTAGGCTCCTGTTGCTGTTAAAAAAGGGTTCCCTTGCCAGTCATAGCCGACTGGGGTGGGTTGCTCATCTCCGATGCACAGCTGAGGGAGCCAGTGTTTGTCCGAAGACGCTTCCGTGGTCACGTGGCCGGCATGACTATAAGCCACAGCACACAGAGCACTGTGACCTTCCCACCAATTTAGGGGATGCCTCTTTATCCACTTGCATTTCTTCATGCTTTTGACTGCTAGATTGGCAAGAGCTGGGGCAGGAACGGGGCTCTCCCCATTACGTGGCAGCGCTTGGTCTCAAGCTGCCATGCTGCTGACCTTCCAGCCGACTAGCCCAGTGCCTTAGCCCATCAGCCACGGCGCCCCTGTTGCTGTTAGCAGCTGTGTAGCAGGCACCCATGCTGGCATGCAACAGGAAGGTGCTTTAGCAGCTGCTGGCCAGTTGCACCTTCTAAGCCCGGCTGCTGGAGTGAGGAAGCTGCGCAGCTCCTTCTGGCTTGTCCTCACTGACTGACCGGGTGAAGTCCAGGCCTCTCCTCCGTCACCTGCAGCAGCCTCAGGAGCTGCCCCACTCCCTTGGCTGCAAATTCTCCTTTCTGCTGTCCCACACCACACAAATCTTCTTCCACATCCACTCACTCTGGTGCCTTCACCATTTTGGAAACTAGGTGTGGTGTGGTCCTTTATGGTGGAGATCTTAGAGGTCAAGAGGAGATCATCCTTGGTGGCCATGCTGAGTCAGTCGGAGAAAGGACCTAATTCAAAGTTTCTTATCCTTAGCAACTTTAAGGTAGGTGGACTTCGACTCAAAGTTGCCAAGGTTGAGAAACCCCGATCAAGAGGACCTTCTCCATTGGCCATAGATTAAAATGGGATTTATCAAGGTTCCTCTTAACCAAAGCTTGGGTTGGGCCTCATCCTAAGAATGAAAGGGGTCTTTTTGCCTTTATCTTAGCATGATCTGAAAATCAACTCACATTTGGCCAAAAATCATGATATATGGGTTAGTAGCAAATCATGGTTTAGTGTTATGTTCCAGGTTGCGTTCCTTGGCAGGGACTGGATGCGTGGAGTGGCAGCATCCAAAATCCCTCAAAGCGGACCTTCCTATAAAGGGAAAGTGACACTGAAAGTCATTCCTTCTAACAATGCATTTCACAGCCCGGTTCAAACACAACTTTAAGCAACCACAGAACATGATTCAAGTTGTGGCTCAGATTGACCCAGCCAGAGTGAATGTGTGTGTAAATTATGTCTCCTTGCATGAAACCTGGCAGCCATGCCTTACTCAGAAGTTTTACTTAATTAGCAAGCTAGGGCTTGTGTGCTGTGAAAAACCAGCAAGGTTGTGGAGACAGGTGAAGTTGCAGATGCACCATGGAAGCCATGAAGGCATCGCGCTCACCATGAGCATCCTGAAGCATGTCATGTTATCTACTCCTGTGGATGCCCATGGGGTGCATGCTGGCGCTCTCTCTTTCCTACACACCCAGGAGTGCCCACTGTGTCAAAAAATCAAGACGGCAGTTGTGATGTGGATTGCATCTGTTTTTGATGTGCCTTGGGCAAGGGGACTTTGGATTGCAGCACTGGGGCCACCAGGATTTGACCACAGTTGTTCAATTAATTGCTCAGTCGTGTCCGACACTTTGCGACCCCATGGACTGCATTATGCCAGGCCCCCCTGTCCTGCACTGCCTCCCGGAGTCTTCCCAGGCTCACACCCATCACACTGACTATGCTATCTATCCATCTCATCCTCCGCCGTCCCCTCCTCCTCTTCCCTTCAATCATTCCCAGCATCACAGTCTTTTCTAATGAGTCCTCCCTGCGCATTATGTGGCCAAAGCACTTGAGCTGCAGCTTCAATGTCTGTCCCTCTAAAGAGCAATCAGAGTTGATTTGCTGTAGGATTGACTGGTTTGACCTCCTTGCAGTCCGAGGGACCCTCAAGAGTCTCCTGCAGTTCCCCAAGCTGCATGATGTAGAAGAAGGCCCCGCTTCAGAGTCCATGCATATGAATTTGGGGTGGCTGCTGAATTATGGAGCAGGAAAATATTGCACAGGACAACGTTTGGCTTCTGTGGGTGTTGGTATTGCCACTCTGGGCAGGGACCAGCAACGCAACAAGATACAAGCCGGTCACACTCAGAGGGCACAACCCCTATTTCTGCACCGGTTCGGTCCCTTGAAGTAAGATGTTTGCAGCATCACTCCCTGGTTAAGAATGTTAGAAGAATGTCCTGGGTTCAAATCCAGGCTGGATGGTCTTAAAGGGACACACACACGGGCAAGTTCCTTGAAGCAGAAAGCAGAGTTTATTCTGAAAGCATGATAGGCAATCGCGGGTCAAAAGCGGGTAATCTTTATAGGAACATCGGTTTTTGGAGAATTCGGTCTTTTCTCTTCAGATGTGTGTTCGGTGTGGGGATGGCCTAGTTTTGCTCCAGTACACAGAGCAAAAATTCTTGCTGCTTCCCGTGCGTTCTCAGGGAGTTCTGTAATCTCCTTTGCAGGAACGTTGCGTATTTTCCTTCAAGGTTTGAGCTGATTCGATTCTCTACATCTTTTAAATTGTGTTTGTCCGCCTCTTAGCTTGCTTGATCCTTGCAACAAAAAGTGAATTTGCTCCCCTACACGGTTCTCTTTGGGCTGGGCTGTTTCGTCACTTATTGACAGGGGAACGTGAATGGCTTGGAGGCAGCGTGGAATGAGTTAATGCTTTATTTATAAGGAATAAAGTTATTCTCACGAGCAGATCCCCCCACCATCAAAAGCCATTTTTATCTGCCCGGCTCCACCAGGCTGGGGAGGGGTGGCAGCCTCTGCAGCGAGGTTTCGTCCCCGGGGCCGTTTGCTGTGACAAGCTTGTTTGTATGACGCGATGCTTTGTTAAGGAATAATCTGGGATTTTCAGCCAATGCACGATATCCTCCAACATTTCCTGTCTGGGTGACACAAAGCAGATGTACAGAGATCTTTTGCACAGAACTCATTACCGAGTTTGTGTTGCTTAACTCAAGGACGTTTCGGGCCAATTCCTGTTCTCTGCCCCCCAGTTTGGCTTTGGCCTGGGAGAAGTGAGAGGAAGAACAGTTTGCTTTGACTTTCTCTCGAGAATTTGGGAGCCGCTGGAAACGAAGGAAAACCTCTCCCAGAGTGACCCAGAGCTCGGGATTAGAGATACTGTAGGTTCATCATCAGGGTTGATTTCCTGGAAAATCTGTGTCAAAAAACCACTTGAAACAACCCAGACATCCAGGCCGGCTTTGGAACGAAAGTGCAGTGAAATGCATTGGGGGGGGCTGCATTTGCACCGATGTAGGGCTGGTGAAGGACTGGTCGGGTCAGTTCTTCATCACTGAAATCCGAATCACGTCGGATGGGGAGCGAAATAAAGGTATTTACTGGTAAATGCTCCAGGAATACCCAATACATCTTAAGGATTCCACATTTGCAAAGCGTAATGCTTGCGCGGGGTTCATTTCACTCCTTCCTTTTTAACACATGACGTTATTGTGTTGAGAACAGCAGAAATAAATTAAGGGCACGAAGAGAGAAGCAGATGACTGGGATAGCCTGGAACATAATTTGGTGTAGGGTAAAGCGACCAAATCGTTTTTCTGGCCCGCCTCACTCCTGAAGATGAGTAACGCAGCAATTAACTACTGGTGGAAAAATGCCTGTATCCACTGAATGAAAGAACTGTCAAATGAAGAAGAATTCAGTAAAAATGCTTAAATTCAGTGTCTCTCAACCTTGGCAATGTGAAGATTGGGTGGACTTCGGCTCCGGAATTCCCCAGCCAGCTGACTGAGCTGCTACTATAATGCAGTAAGATGCATTACCGTACGGTGTAGGCATTTGCTTCCCAGATTTGCAGGCTGAACATAAATTAAGGCCACAGCTGAAAAGGTATTCTAAAATATAAATTTTATGTTTTAATGTAGCTAATTAAAATTAATTCAGTTGTGTAGCCCTGTACGCTCTTGTAACTCTGGTCTTTTTGCAGAGTTTCTCGCTCGTCCTTCCAGAGTGGCTGGGTTACCTGCGAACACTGGAATAATAACGGCCAAAAAAAAAATAGATTTTGGATTTTTGTGTGTTCTGTGAGAGGCTGACACCTCGTAAATCTTGAAAAGAACTTGAGACGTGATGTTTATGCGAGCCCGGGGGCCGCCTCTTAAGTGTGTAGGTCATCACGTTGGGAGGGAATCCAAATAATTCAGAGCCTCTCCGCTTGGACATTTCGGTGGCTCCGCATGCACCCTGCAGGCCTGCTCCGGGTTTCAGGCCGCTCCTGCCTCCCTCGCTGAAACATCCCTTTTTCCTCTTTCAGTTCTCATAGTGCCCCCCAGATTCCGGACTTTGCACACGTGGTATCTGCCATCCATAGTGGTCCTACTTCCCTCTCTCTCTCCATCCATCCCTCCATCCATCCCTCCATCCACCACCTACCTACCTGTCCGACTTTCTACCATCTGTCCATCCATCCATCCATCCGTCCATCCGTCCACCCACATCCATCTAATTTGTACAGCTGGCCAGCTCACAAGAAAGATAAGAGTTTTGCCAATAGAAGCAGCATGGTGAAAAATATTAGGATCAAAAGAGAATCGTGTTTGCTTCACAGTGTTATGATGGTGCACCCTGTTCACAATTCCTTAGCCCAAAGAGTGCAACTGTGAGTTCGCAACCTCTCTTTTCTAGGACTGGAGGTACAGTCGGCAGCTGGACAGAAAGATAAAGAAAAATGGATGTATTTCCAAAAATAATCCGCACAGACGTAAGGGGATAGGTGTGCAACATTCCGCTAAAGGACGGGTTGAGAGGATTCCGCAGAAGTTGCCCAAAGGGAGCATTTGTTAGGAAGCCTAAAAACTACTTATGGTGAGAAAAGTGCTTATGGAAATGTGCACCACTTTGGGCCACATTTTGTGCAAACTTTAAAAGCTTGCCATTGATTGCAGAAAAGGGGTAGGGGAAATGAGAAGTGGAGTGAAATCAAAACAGGCAGATTTGCACATCTCTGATAACAATTACCAAATAGAACAATGTTTCTCAATCCTAGCAACTTGAAGATGGGTGGACTTCAGCTCCCAGAATTCGCAGCACAGCTGGCGGGGGAATTCTGGGAGTTGAAATCCACGCATCATCGAGCTGCCAAGATAGAGACACAAGTGTGGAAACCCAGGCAAGTTCAGTCTGCACACTGCCTCCCGGGGACAAAAACCAGAAAAGGAGATTTTATTCTGCCCTGTTAAAACTTCTGAAGCCAGATGGACGGAGAACCTTCAGACGGCGCCAAACTACAACTCCCATGATTCCTAGCCAGCAACCCCCCCAGTGCTGTTCCTTGGGTTCCCAGCCTGGTGAAGGGGGTTGGTTGCCTCTTAAGCACTGGACTGATGAAAGCCGGTCCGGCTGACCGACCCGAGGAAGACGATGGTGCCTCTCGGAAGGAGCGGGTCCCGGAGGCAGAATGTGGAGCTGACGCAGGAGAATCCCGCGGCTCTTGTTCCAGGGGACGAGTGGAAGCCAGGATGGAGGCAGCCGGACTGCAGGGATGGTGGACAAGACGGTGGCTCGTTTGGGAGACGTCAGGACTCGTCCTCTGCCAGCAGCGCGGCAGCCCATTTCCACATCAGGATTCAGGAATGATGTGACCGGAAGGGCTCTTTGGCTTCTTTGCAGCATGGAAACCCAAGCGCAGGGAAGGGAACTCCTCCCTCCCAGCAGACCAAGAACCAGGGAAGCTCTGAGAGCCCCTTTTCTGACAGACCCAGACCCATTTTATTCAGCGGCAGAAGCTTCCTTTCATCACGTGCCCGGTTTCTGTTGAGCGAGCTCCTTGCTTGGTTTGCAGAATGCACCGGATTGCAACTGAACCAGAAAGGCTGGATTCACAAGACATGCTAAGCCACACACAGAAAAAGAATTAATCCACAGCAACATCCGTCAAGTTTTGTAGGGTAGTTCTCAATTTATGACTGATCGCTTGACAACACTTCAGTTGTGACGGGTACTCCCCAAAAGGGACATACGACCCAGTTTTGAAGTCCCGATGTTGCCTCCACACCATGTGACCACATTATGGGTGCTCAGCAATCAGCATCATGGCCATTTGCAGTGCCCACCGAGGACTCTGATTTGTGATGTTTTTGCTGGAAACTCTCATTTACTTCCGGTTTCCGGCAGAAAACACCCTGTAACAAAGGGTTCACTTAACAACCACCACAAAATAGGTCGTAAACCGAGTCTGTGATAACCTGCTTTATGACCGTTATGACTTGCCAGACTCAAGTAGGGTTGTAAGTCGAGGGCTACCTGTATGTGGGATCTCTGCAACTGCTCTGTCTTTGCCTGACCTGGCTGAGCTTTGGGACGAAGGCAGCACTGCTGTGTCACCAGCAGTGGGATGGGGGAGACATTCCAGAGAGCATCAGCCGAGGCCTTCCCGTGCGCGCCGTGCTCCTCCACTTCCTTGGCCCAGCCTCGGCTCTGGGACACTTTCCCAAGCCCACTTCCTGTGCATGGAAGTAGCCGAGGGGCCACGTGCTATGGACGAGGACTCCTTACCCACTTGGGCAGGAAACTGACCCAAGAAAGATTAAAGCGGCCCCCGAAGGGGCTGGCCTGGCCCTCCAGTGGCCTGGGGAAGCAAGCGGCGTGAACCCAGCCTATGGCGTGAGAAGAGGCGGGGAGGCCCCCTTGGAGAGGAAGGCTTTTCTTCCTCCCTTTGAGAACAGCCGGCAACACGTTGCGCACGTGAGATTCGTGCTGCGATGTGGATCGGGTTCCTCCCGGACCCTGCAGCATCCAAGGATGAGGCAAACCGCTGCTCAGAGCAGGCCCGCCGGGCCCGAAGCCCACCATTCTCGGGGGGCCACTCGAAATGTTGCACCTGCGGGGTCCCCTGTTGCCAGCCATGGACCCTCAGCTGAGCCTCCTTGGGAGAAAAGGATGATCAGTCCGGTGGAAACTCTGCAGCACGGCGGAGAAGGAAGAAGGACGCTGCCGCCGTAGCGCCGCGCCTGGAGCCAGCTCCTCCTTGCCAAGAGACTGGAATGGAAAAGCGTTTCTAGGACAATGAGGGGACTGTGAGGCTGGAGAAAAATGCAGCCATTTATTTCTCCACGGCTCAGCGATGGGAAAGTCTCTGAATGTTCACTCAGCTCATTGGTGATGGCCAAGACCGATCAGCCGGCCCTTCTGGGGGGCTAAAAAAACCCCCAGACTCTCCCAAAACCCTATTCCTTCCTCACCCTGATGTTACCTCGCTGGGTTATGCAAAAAAAACCCCAACCGAGCTCAAAGAGCACCAAGGACCCTACAGTTCGGCCCTGAGCTGCATGCATTCTGTTCTATTGGGGCTAAAAGGGGGGCTCAGGACTTTTGATCCAGCTCCCAAAGGCAGCAGAGGCTCCACCTCAGTGGCATAATTGAAGACCTAAAATTAGCAAAACCTGGGCTTTAAAAATAATCTGCCCAGCTTGGGTGTTTCCATGCATGCTACACTAACATGTGTGCTGGGTGATGGGGGTGGACTTTAAGACTTGCAGAGGGCACCTGCCCACGTGGCAGGATATCCCGTCAGGAGTCAGAGTCAGACTTGAGTAAAATGCAAGGTCTCCGAATGGAGCTTGTCTTGGTGGGTCTCTTGAACCCAGGCCTTTGTGAAAGTGCGAACAATTGCCAGAATTCCCAGCTTTATTCCCACGCCCTGATATCCCCCACTGAAAGAGCGGTCATTTGCCCACGACTGTGGGCACAAGCTGCTGCCAGTTTGCATGAGGACTGCCAGGTCTCCGTGCTGGTTCCAGTAGCGTTGCGCAAGCAGCCTCTAGCCTGTTGGCAGAACGCGTGGTCCGCGGCAACTCCGTGCAAGCCATGATCTGTGCCTTGTGGTTCCCGGACACTCTTGCGCTCTCGTTCATGTGGCACGGCTGGTCAGGTTTTCCCCCTTTAGGAATTGTAGGGTTGGCCATGGATTGCATCACTGGCCCCACTGCTGTGGCCAAAGCCCTGCTTCTCACTAATGGCTGTGGACTTGCTTGAGAGTGGGGAGCCAGGAAAGGCACGTGGGGGGTTGTACAGAGCACCTTCCTTCCTCTCTCCCTGCTTCCCTCTGTCCCCCCCCTCTCTCTCTCTCTTTCTTTCTTTCTTTCTTTCTTTCTTTCTTTCTTTCTTTCTTTCTTTCTTTCTTTCTTTCTTT
>JANHZU010179479.1:0-17654 GCA_032468055.1 Acrochordus granulatus
GTTTCACCTTTTATCCAAAAGGCTTTCTCAATTCAGAATTGAGAAAGCCTTTTGGATAAAAGGCGAAATGTCTTCTACTTGAAAAATCGAATCCAGATGCCTGTTTTTTAAACTTTTGTTGTGATGCTTACTCTCTTGTAATCCCTTCCTCTGCAATCTCTCCACTCTAGGGGATGGGAGAAAAAAAAACAGGCATAGCTGGCTGAGGGATTCTGGGAGTTGAAGTCCACCCATCCTCAACCTGCCAAAGTTGAGAAACGCTGTTTTAGAGCTCTGGATCCACCTCTGTTCAGCTCTGAGAATCTCCTATGCTTGGCACATCTCCCCCATCGTTCCCCTGTGCTTTTGGGACTTTGAACCTTTGTAACACAGGTACAGTAGCCCTACACAGGTGCCTTTTCAAGGTACGACAGTCAATACTTTCAACCTGGTTCCAAAGTTCCAACGGCCAGTGTCCCATGATGAATAATTGGTTCACTTATTGATTGACTGAATGGCTATGGTGTTCACTTAATGGCCACTGTGTTTGCTTGACAATTGCTGTGTATGCTTAAAAACCTCTACAAAAATGGTAATAAAACCGGGTGGATCATATAGTTGACCTACTTTACAACCATCACGACTAAGCAACCATACTGAGCAGGCTTCATTACGGTTGTAAGTCGAGGACTCCCTGTATATTTCAGGTTTGGCACTTCCTTTTCCTAGAGGGGTGTATTTGCTGTCCGCAAGCAAAGCAAACGTGGACCTTTATTTTTTCTTTGGTGTGCTATGTATCGATTGATTTTCGTACGCTATTTGTTTGCCTAATACGCGCCCCGCCCCTCTGTCCAGGGCACCCTTTCCCTGCAGTCCCTTCCTTGTTCTGCCTCTTCTTCTCGGTCCCCTTTTCCATCCAGTCTTTATTACGGTCATCGACCAGCATAGAAAAATGAGTAAGGGTCACGTCTAACAAAAATACAAAATTCACCAAGTTTAAAAAAGAAAACCCCATTTTCCAGCCTGGCATCTCGACTGCCAGCTGTATCTTTCCTGCTCCCCCCTCCGGAGAGGGTCTCCCCCCGCCAAGCAGGGGAGAAATGCTCGGCCATCAAGATAAGGCCGGCATTCTTGAGTGAAACCACCGGGACCTTTTGACCAGCCGCTCCTGCTGACCGGTCTCGGTCTCCCCGGCTCAGCTCGGCCAAAGGGCAGCGGATGAGCGGTTCCGGGCAGGGCCGGCTTCCTGTGTCCGTCCCTGGATCTCCCCCGGGGTTGTCTTCTGCCCTGGTGGATCTCCAAAGGACCATCTCCGTTCTTCCGTCCGGCTGGCCGCACGAGGGTCCTCGCCCTGGCTGGGAAGGGTCCACCAGGTGCTGGGCGCTGACAGCCTTGAAGGAAGGAGTCCGGGGTGGGGGGAGGGGCTGGCCTGGCTTGGCCCGGGCAGCCGCTCTTTTCGGAGTGGCGGCTGCAAGTAATGGGCAGTGGACCTTAAGGGATGGGCAGCTGGTTGGAGGGTGGGGCTGCAGAAGCCCCCTCCATTCAACTTTGCCAACGCCTGGGGGACGGGGATGAGCCTCTTTGCATCTCCCAGGGCCTCTCCGGTTTGGGTCTGTGGGCTCCTTGTAGGGTCGCCTTTTTTCTCACAATCAAGTTTCAGTTGGTCACCTCCTCCTCCTCCTCCTCCACACCACCACCGTCACCGCCATTTTTCCTTCTCCTTCACTATTCTTCCCCCTCCATCTCCTCCTCCTCTCCCCCCTCCCCACCCTCCCCTCCTCCATCTCTTCCACCATCCCCATCCTTCTCCTCCTCCTCTGCCACTATTCCTCCCTCTCCTCCTCTTCCTCCTCGTCCTCCTCCAGCTTCTCAGCCGCGAACCTCCTCTCTCTGCTGCTCGCAGCTCTTTCCTGGATCCAGCCTCCCCAAGAGACACCCTTGACTGGTTCACCCAACTCACTAGTGTGACACGTGGGTCTGCACAACCCACTTGGCTAAAGTAGTGCTAAGAGGTTGTGGGTGGTTGGAAGAAGACCCTCAGGTTAGGCCCATGGAGGTTCGTCTGGGTGGCATCACGTGCGTGTGAACGCAACATTTCTGCTAACGTGGGGCTAAGATTTCATATGTACCTCAGAAAGGGATTGTTCAGTCTTCAGAAGGGTGGCCGTGTGGCCGAGTGGAACATACTGTGGTTTGCAGGCGGAAAGTCGCAGGTTCGTCCTTGGACAGACCGAGCTTGGGTTGAGGCAGCCCCTGGGTTGATCCACCCAGCGCAGCCTCCTGCTTCGGCAGGGGACGGAGCCTGGAACCTTGAAAGGGGGAGAGCCCTTGCTCTCTCTCGCCATCCCATCGAAGGTGCGCTGCTCCTGAGCATGCTGGCTCCGTTGACTTCACATTGCCAGGTAGACCTCTTTCTCCATGAGCTTCTCTGGTGTCTTGTTCAAAGTTACCTGGAGGCTTTGGATCTTGTGGGATGGATCCCCTGGGCATGTGTGGAAGTCACGGAGAACACTCAAGCACTGCCCTCCAAGGGACTTCTTCGACCTGGCGCGCCCTCAAGACCTCCTGAGGGTGCAGCAGCCGGAGGTCCTTCTGGCAGGGAAATCCTCAGGTGGGGGAAGGATTCCTCCGTTGTAGCTCTGCGAGCAGCAGCGCAGCTTTCCTCTCCTTGGACGACAAGCCCCATCATCTCTAACGAGGAGTGAGGGGAAGGCAAGGGCATCTTTGCATACAGAACTGCATGTGCATGCACGGGCGTGCTTGAATTATGCATCTGAGTGAAGGGGCTGTAGCCCAGCCAATAAATAAGCTCCGAGTGCAGTATGAGAATGGCGTGGTGTGTGAATGTTGGTCCAGGTTGTGCGAAGAGGCTCATAGGACAGGGGGCCCTCTTTGGGTTAGAGAAGGGGGCCTGGGGCAGTCAGCGAAGGGGGCCTTGTGATTAGCCAAACCCACCCAGGTCGCCATTTTGGGGAGAGCACCCCCAGTGTGCTCCCCCACCCTCTTCCGCCAGGACGCTCAGCCCAGGAATTCGGAGAGGACAAGATTTGGACGGATGCATTTCGCCTTGCTCAGGAGGAGCCGTCCCCTGGGGTGGAGGCTTGAGTCAGCGGTTGGCTTGATCCAGAGCCCCTTGGAGGACCACCACTTCCTCTGCGCTTGGGGACTAAGGGGTTGGCCTTCCCTTAGCCTGGGGACTCCGAGGGGTCGGCCTTCTCGTTCTGCGGCTGTTGGTTGGGTTCGCTCCTTGCTTGTTGGGAAGGAGCCATGCGCGTTTCCCCCATGATGCAGCTGGGAAGCAGAGGGTGACTCAGCGAGACTTCCTGCAGTCAGCTGAGTTGGTCAAGGCCAAGTGAGACGGGAGACATTCCTGCCTCCTTGCTCACTGCCTTCACGACTCTTCCGCACCAGCACACTAACTCTTACTAATGCCTGGGCCTGCAGGCAGGGCTGTCTTCAAGAGACGCAGCTGTCCATTTATTCATTTTCATTAAATTTATTCGCTGTCCCTCTCACAGTCCTCCCAGTGCATTGGTGAAATCTTGTACAGGGAGTCCTCGACTTAATGACCAGACTGTTGGAAGGTATGGTGGACCTCCCCAGGGCTACCTAAGACCCAGGTTTGAGATTCCGTGGCTGCCTTCTGCAGTCACGCGATCACATTTTGGGCGCTCACTAACTGGCCTGTATTTACAGCTGTTTGCAGCATCCCATAGTCACGTGACTGCAATTTTATGATTTTTTTTTGCCGGAAACTAGCATTTATTTCTGACTTATGGTGAAGAAATCTCACCCATTGCAGACAGTGGATTTGCTTAACAGTTGTGGCGTGCAGCTAACAGCTGCAGTGTTTGCTTGCCGACCACTTCAAAAAAAGGTAATAAAATTGGGCACTGCCACATGTTGACCTGGTTAATGATCAGTATGGCTTACAGTTACACTGTTGTCGTAAGTCAAGGACTACCTGTCTGCCTGCAAAAAGTGTCCTTGCTGTCGGTGTTGCTCATACTTTGAGTGACAGAAGATCCAATTTGGCATATCTGGGGGGCCCCATTTGGCGGCTGGCTGATGGGATGCTCCCACAGTAAAGAATTCCTGTCTGAGACTTGGTTAATCCTTAGCTGGGCAGAAATCCAAGAGCAGAAGCCGGTTGGGCAGTTAAAATGCCTTTTGGAAGAAGGCACCAACAAGCGGGGGTGTTCTGTTGCCGAAAAGACCCCCCTACACGGGCGTATCTTCTGTGGGGCCATTGAACATCTCTTGTTCTTTCATGAATTGGCGGATGACTAGCAGCTAAGCAGAGTTAGACCTCTGGTTCATGTTTGGAAGGGAGACCACCAAGGGATCCCAGGGCTGTAGGAAGTAGAACAGGCATCTCGAAAGAAGGCCGTGGCCCACTGCTTGCGTGCGGTGGCGAGAAAGCGGCATAGACGTGTTCCTAGCATCACCAGGGGTCCACCTCGCTTGTGAGGAGGCTGATCTTCCAATCTTCAAAAGATAATTTGGCGATAATTTCATCACTTAGTGATGGTCCGGCCTTAGGTAGGTAGATAGATGTGCTTTCCCTCCAGACAGATGCCTGTGCATCAAATAGTAATGTAGTAAAAAATGTGCATACAACTAAAAATGCATTAACGAACGTGTGACAGTTACTGCCTGTGCATAAAACTAGCAATTTAACAAATAAATGTGTATACAGCTAAAAATGCAATAAATAAATGTGAGAGTTGATGCCTGTGCGTCAAACTGGAAATGTAATAAATAAACGTGCGTCAAGCTGGCAATGCCCTCAATCGGTCCATGCCTATGCGTAAAACTGTCAAAAGGTCTGCTTCTCTTGGCCAACAGGGACTGGCCAGAGAGGCCCCCAGCATGCTTGAAAGTAGCAAATACCCCCCCTTCTTTCCCCCAGCAGCTGATTTTTAGTGATCCTCTGACTCGGGAGGGGGATCCTTTTACTTGCTACGTGTAAGCATTTATCCAGGGCACGAGCATTCCCACCCCCACCCCAGGAAAAAAACGACGAGCCAGGTGAGTGCCTTTTCCCTAAGGAGCAAAATCCTGGTTGCCTGCTGCTGAGCGGGGGAGCGCGCCCTCCTCTTTCGCCTAAGGCCTTGCAAGGCTGGCCGGGGCTCCGGGTCCGAGGGGCAAGCCGAATCCCCCTTGTCTGTCTCCCACGCCCCCCGCACCTCCAGCCCTAACCCCCGAGCTCCTCTTTGCACCCCCTTCCCCGGCCACCGGCGTGCCTGTGCTGTGCAGTGCAGCGGCGTGCGCCTCTCCTGCTTCCCTCCTCGCGAGATTGGCCACGATAAGGATTCCTCAACCACTTAATGAGCTGGGAGCCGGCCTCTCCCACTGGAGGAGTCCAGGTGCGCCAGAGTTTTGACAGGTAGAGCCAAGCAGGCCCGCCCTGCCCCCTCCTTGCCCAAAGACAGGTATATAAGGGAATCCGAAGGGAAGGCGAGAGGCGCATTCAGGCTCCAGAGCTTCCAAGTGGCATCACCCACCGGGTGCCTGCTTGGGTGGTTGGTTTTTTTTTCCTTCTAGGGTCTCTCGGGGGTGGGGGGGCCTGGTGGGAAGGAATTCACCGTGGAGCCTGAAGAGAGAACAGCAGCCCTGCTTAACTTCACAGCTAACATGTTGTACCTTGAGAATAATGCCCAGAGCCAATACAATGAGGTAAGGCGTTCAGTTCCCCCTCCGTCACGAAAATTCCCCCCCACTTCTGCACCCTCCCGAAAAGGCACCCCAAATCTTGGCTCTTCCGAAGCTGCTTCACGCGGACTGCCTTGGCAGTGCTTTTGTTCTTCTGGCTGTTGTCCTTGACACCCTCGCTGGGCTTTGTCATTTGCCTGGACTCTAACCGTGACCATTTGGCTGGGGGGAAAAGACTCTCCACGCAAAAACACACCTCTGCCTTTCGAGAAGCGATGGACTTTGTGTCTGGCTTGACCGAAAACTCTCGTAGCTTCTCGGGAAGTGGTGGTGGGGAGACATAATGGATGGCCGTGGGGAAGAGACGCGTGGCAGAGGGCTGTGCCGGCTTTGAAAAGTGATGCCGGTGGTCTCTGGATGCCAAATGGTGAAGTGGCAAATCGAGTGAGTGGACGGGGTTTTCTTCAACCCACTCGCCTTTCTGCGTCCCAGCAGACCCTGCGTTGAATGTGACTGAAGCGTGTGAGCGTGGGAATAGCATCACTTGGATTCCCAAAGCGCTGGTTTGGGATTGAGGTGTGAAAGAGCTGCTATGTGCACAGGGGAGAAGCTTAAAAAGGCTTGGATCAATGCAAGGTTTGGGGGAGTCTTACGTGTCCCGCGTAGAAAAGGTCCTCTCTCTGGTGGGTGTCGGACCCAGAATCAGCAGCAAGATGAGATGCCGTCCCCAGAGCAGCGGGCAGATCTTGATTTTATCGGTGAAATCCAAGACTGCAACCCTGGGACTGGAGCAGGGGGTGTCTCCTCAGCGGTTGGTCCCAACCCTGCAGTGAACCCCATTTGGAAACGGGGCAAGTGCTACGCATGATCCTTACTCTGGGTGCCTCATGGAGAAGAAATAGTCCATCCTGGTCAGTTTCACCTCTTGCTGAATTTTCCAGGTTTTGTGCAGACTCTCCTGGCCTGGTTTAAAGTCCTGTCTGGACAGTCGCGTCAAAGGTTGACCCAGTCCAGGAAACTGAGTCTCTGAGGCTGATGCCTCTTTGTACAGCGGTGATTTCCACGGTCTGACTGTGAAAATGGAGGAGCCTGGCACAGCCCCGTTGTGCTTGATGGGAGCAGAGTTGCTGGGCAGGGGAGGGGTAGCGTTCAGCGTTGGGGCCCTGGGAACCCAGCCCACACGGTTGGTCCTGACGGATCTTCTCTCCAGCGGCGAGGGCAGCCCGGCTAGTTATTTTTCCTGGACTGTGTTTAATTTTTGCTCTCCCCTGAAGTGGGTTCCCCCTCCGTGGCCCGTGTGAAAGGAATCCTTCTGAAAGTGATCTAACAGATCATCTTTCCAACTGGAAGCACCTTTGGTATTTTTCTCTGGGCGTCTTCACCTGCCTCGCTTGACAGATCGCTTCATTCGCACACTTTAAAAGTTGTAGGCATCGCAACCGCCTTCCTTAGAAAAGCTTCAGGTTTACTTTCAACTCTCTGCGTGCGTCTGTGCGTGTGTGTGTGTGGTTGTGTATTTTTCCTCTTCTCAGCTTATCTGCAGCTGGTGAAACATCGGGTCTCACATCTTCCAAGAACGTGTTTTTTTCTCCTTTAAAAAAAAGCCAACTTTGTTCATTTTTTTTTTCTTTCATGGTCACATCCATAATTAAAAAGGAAAAACTGTTTGGCAGATTTAAGTAAATTATATGGCGGGGAGCATTGAGGCGCGGTGTGCTATTTTGGCGCAGGTTTGGCCCAGGCTCCTTGTTTGCGATGTGGGGGAACGTGAAAATCGTAATTCCAGACCTTTGGCTTCACTCCAGCATCCTTGACGGGGGCCCGGATGCCCCACCGTCAGGGGCCCTTGAATGGCTCCGGCAACTTTGATCCAACCTGTGGGGAAAAAAGACCCACCGAGACTTTTTAAGCGTCCTGCCTTTTGCAAGGCCGCCGAGCCGAAGCAAAGTCCCTTGCGACTTTTTGAGTGGAAAGGGCGGATGGCGAAGGTTGGCGGACCCGGAGAAGTCGAGGGACGCTGCAGGGAAGTCCTGGGGGAGGAGAAGACTTCTCGCAGGGTGGCCGAGAAAAGGGGGTGGCAGGCCCGTGGTTCCCCCCATCCCTCCTCCAGTTTCTTTTTCGCAACGCCGCCTTTGGCTTGGTCGCCGCCGCCGCCTCGCTTTGCAGGCAAGCGTCTGGCCTGGCCTGGCTGTGAGCACCACCCAGCATCTTGTGCAAACCCCATAAAGCCTTTCCAGAACTTTCTCCACTTGGAAAGTCAAAAGGCTTCTGGCCGTTTTTAGCTCAGTTGGTGTCCTGAGCCTGGGCAGTTCCCAGGAGCTGGCCTGGGGCTGCCCTTGGCCTCCCTGACCTGGCTTGCGAAGGGCCGCTGGCACCCAGCTGACGTCAGGATGCAAGACGAGAGGCAGACACTGACTCTTCTCTGCCCTGACTCACCTGGCGCATTGTGTCAGCTCCCCGATGGCAGCCACTGGCGGAGGGGGAAACGTGGGGCGTGGGCCACTGAACTCAGCAACCCTACTGAGACGTGGGGTGGTTAGGCAAGGCAGAGCCAGCCGGTGCTGATTTGGCTTTTTGGAAAGGAAACCTGGCTCCCCCCCTCTGCCCTGGCTGTGGCTCTCGCGCACTGAAACAAGGCTGGCGCATCAGCTTTTCTGGGGTTTGTGCCTTGCAGCTTTCTGCCTGATTCGGTTCCCGAGAGCGATTGTGTGAATGTGCTCAGAGATCTCTGCTCAGAGCAAGAGGGAAGAGTCTGTGCAGATAATGCTCTAAAACCATCATGCTTGAGGCTTCGGGGGAGATGTGGGGCTTGCTCTACATGAGGTCAAAGAATTTTTTTTTAAATGCACCACAGTCTGGATGCTCCCAGTTTTCTCTGCTCCCAATTATTAAACGAAGCCCCCATGTTGAGAGGATAGCACTGCACTTGGACGTGTTCACTTCCTAAAATTCTGCCGATCTTTGTGGTGGCGAAGGCTCAATTCCGACTGAATCGGTAAAAAGTAAAAAAAAAAGACAAAGATGCCTTCAGTTAGCTCAGCTCCTGATGAGTTTTCTTGGCAACTTTGTGGAGTTCCTGTTCCTTCCCAGTCTACAGCCCGGGCGGTTTCCTCGTGGCCTTCTCTCCACGGACCAAGCGTAAAGCACCAGCCCGAGGTGGGTGGGGCTGCCTCGTGGACTATGCAAAGAAAGGCATGAAGTTCCAGGTCTCTTTGGGCCTCCTTAATCCGTTCTACACCTTTTGGTGGTTGCACGTGGCCAGGAGATGTGCCTTCTTGGCCCAAGGGTTCTTCTTCTCCGTTGCACGCCTTGTTCTCTAGATGCTGGCTGGGGAATTCTGGGAGTCTACTCATCTCCTGGTGGCCAAGGTTGAGAAACACCGACCTAGACTTAGAGCCATGTTGACCTGGTGGGTCTTGTCCCTGGACTTCCCAAAGAGACCTCCAGTTCCATCCTTCTTAGCCCCCACGACCAAGGTGGTTGTCCTAGCTGGTTTGGAGCCACCTCTCTCCGGTGGAGGTTCTCCAGATGTTCAGGATCACCAGCCCACCTTTCCCACTCAGTTGGCCATTGGGTGCTGGTTTGGGACGATGGGGTTCCCACACATCTGGAAGGGATTGGCTCCTGCATGCATCTCAGTTTTGGTCTTGAAAAAGGTGGGGACATTTTATTTTCCCTGATTTCCTCCTCTTTAAGGGTGAAATGAAGGTAGGCCGAAAGCTTTTCCCAGTCAGAAAACAGGCAGATGGTTCTTGAGCCTTGGTTGGCCGCAGACAGCTAAGCAGGGTCTGATTGGAGACCCCCTGGGAAGGCTAGATTGAAAAGCATCCCAGGAGAAGCCTGTGGTGACCCCACTTTCTGGGGTCAAAAACCTCGTGGCTGCACCCCGAAAGACACCAGGAGTGGAATTCAGCCTGAAAGAAGCTTGACCTTCCCAGGCGTGTGTGTAAATTGCACTTTCTGCTCACACATTCCCTCTTGGACTGTGACTCTTCTGCATTCATGGAAGTGGATTAGGGTTCTGTGGGGGTGGGGGTGCTGATGCACCAGGAGAGGAAGAGGCCACCCGGGGGAACAACTCCATGCTTTGGTTGATCCTGGCTTAGCTTGTGTGTCTGGGCATTGTGGTTTGTTTCTTCGGTTGCGCCACTCTCCATTTCTATTCACTTGGGGGCCTTCACGGCATTTCCAGCCCAAGACGGGGGCTGTGCAAAGCTCCTCTTGGCTTCCCCGTGTGCGCCTTTCCCCACATCACATGCACCCTCTTCAACCTAGTGCTGCCAACTTGCTCTGCCTCCTATGCCCAACAGGACAGAAAATGGCCGGGGATTGAGCCCGGCTTCCTCTCGCCACCATGCCGGGTGCTGAGACATTGGCAGCCATGGTATTGCCCCCTGCAAAAGCCAGTGGCTCTGCCCACCTCTTCCCACCGAAGGCGGGTTTGCGCCATATTCTGCGCACAGGTGGAGTTGCATAATCTGATTCTTGGCGCTGAAAACATTGCGAACCACACCTATGGAACCGTGGCAGCTGGCTGGAAAACCAGGGGATGTTCTCTCCATTCTCTTTATTCCGGGAATATTGCGATCATCCACCTTGCAAAGCTTTAGCCCTCCTCCTGTCCCGACAGTGAGGTTTTCTGGCCCCAAAAATAAATCCTGCTGTTGCCTAAAATGCTTTCTATCTAGGCTGGACTCAACTCCCCATCTTCCACAGCAAGCAGTACCTATTGGGCATGCTGGCTAGAAAGGATGGGAAAGCTGGTCTCCAAAGTTTTGGGGGAGAAACCTTTGGCTTGCTTATGACCCTGGGGAAGTGCGCAGGAATTCTCCAAGGAGGAGGGGAGGTCGGCAGGCCAGCCCTGAGGGACCCAGGAGGCACCACAAGGAAGCTTCATAGCATGTTTCCGGAGGAATGCTCTGTGTGTGTGTGCCTGTCTCTCTGTGGATGTGGATGTGTGCGTGCACGTGTGTGTGTGTGATCTGTTCCTCGGTGTTGAGACGCAGATTTGCCCACAGGAACTTGCAAGTCCCAGGAGTGCCATTTCCAAACTTGTCGGGGAGGATTTCCCATCTCAGAAGGTTCCCCATTAATGCTAAGTCTCTGATTGATTGATTGATTGATTAGGTGCCAAGGCATCTGTAATGCATTTTCTCCGAGATGATCTGTCCCTAATTTGGTCCTCGGGGGTCTTCCAATGGTTTGCCCATCGGCCCTGTGACCAAGTCCCTCCTTTTTGGCACTGGTGGTCCTCTTCTCTTTCCTTCTACATTTCTAAACATTACGGAAAGGATTCTAGATATTTCCACCGATTGACGGATTATGTGCTATCAAGTCTATTCTTAAAGAGCATATGTAGATGGCCTTTTCCAGGAGGACCTGTCCTCAACCTGGTCTTTGAGATCTTCCAGTGGTGTTCCCATCACCATGCAACTGAGCCCATCTCTCTTCCTTCCTCTCTTCTTCACTTCCACCTTTCCCAGCATGATGGACTTCTCAAAGAAGTGGGGTGTTTGCAAGGATCGACTGATCGGTTGATTATGGGACATCCAGTCAGTGTTGGCTCTTAGTGACCTCTCTGGAAGGATCTGTCCCAACTTGCTCCTTCAGGTTTTCAAGATGCACCCATCAACGCTGCTACTAAGTCCCTCCACCCTGCTGCTGGTGGTCCTCCTCTTCTCTTTCCTTCCACCTTTCCCAGCATCAGAGCCTTCACCAGAGAGATGGGTCTTCTCATCATGTGTCCAAAGGAGGATAATTTGAGCTTGGTCATCTGTGCTCAAGTGAGAAAATCTGGGTTGCTTCTTTGATGATCCGTCGATTTGTGTTCTTGGCTGTCCATGGTCGTCTCAGGAATCTCTTCCAACACCAGAGTCTGGAGGGCTCAGTACTCCTCCTATCTTGCTGCTTTAAAGTCCAACTTTGGCATCCGTGGAGGGTCACAGTATGTTGTGGCTTGCACAGTTCTGATCTTTGTCAGGAGAGATGCATCACAACCCATGAATATCTTCTCCACGGCCTTCATGGCTGCTCTATCATGTGTCAACATCTGTTGCCCAATTTTGGGACTGCCCCAAAGCGTTCTGCTGCAATGCCAAGACGGAGGCTGCGGTATTGTGAAGACACTCTTTGGGTCTGGCAGCCACAAATCGCTGTGGGGGCCTCATCCCATGCTACTTTGCAGTGTTCCCCAACCTGTGGGCTTCCCGAGGTGTACAGTTCCCAGAGTTCCCTTCTACCTGGCCAGGATTTGGTGGGAATGTTGAGTCAAGATATCCAAAGGACCCCAGGTTGGAGGAGCTCGAAGGGTCACTAAGTGCGGCCCTGAAGAAGTAGGAATTGGCCTTGTTCCTCTGTTTTACTCAACATCGAAGAATTGCAAACGAATCAGTGGCTGAGACTCCTGTATCAAAGCTTCCTTTTGGGAAACGCGGACATTGAAATGTGATGATACCTGTAGGTGTGATCTAAAGTTGGAGGATTCCCAGTGAAGAATGAAAAGGGCACAGGGGAAAAATCTGGTAGGTTTGGAGAAAGTGCGCGAGTGTGCAAAAGCAGCAGACTCCATTGAACGGAGTGGGCTTGGATTCTCCCTCCCTTGTTCCATGAGATCTAGAAACCTGAAGAGATGCACCTGGTTATTATTTATCTCCTCCTCCTGGGAGCCGCATGAGGAGGAGTCTTTGCATTGTTGATTAAATGTGCTTGAGTGGAGTTTAGCTGTCGTTTAGGCAAACGGATGTTCCCTTGGGCACATAACTGAGCACAGCAACTCTCAGCTCTGAGGGCAGTTTTGAACGCGCTGCTCAGCCCAATGTCAGAGCGTCAAATCTGGCTTTTGTTCCACGCCGTGGAGGAGGGCCTGCGTTAGCCAGGATGAGCGCATCAGGGCTTATGTGAAACCAAACCCGCGGTGCCACTAGCGCAGCTCCGCTGCGTGCACCAGGCTCTGCTCAGGGAGAGACGCTTGGCATTCCCTCGCAGTCCTGAGCTGGAAATGGTGCTCGAGGCAAGTAATAAAGACCTGCAGGTCGTCCTCGACTTGCAACCATTCGTTTAGCGACAGGTTTCGGCAGCACTGCAAAGAGTGGCTTACGACTAGTCCTTGCACTTACGACCTTCACAGCATCCTCGCATGATCCAGATTTATGGCGACTGGGATATATTTAACGATAGTTGCAGCGTCCCGGGGTCGTGTGATTGCCATTTGCGACCTTCCCAGCCAGCTGTCATCAACCAAAGTCATGGGGGGAGGCAGATTTGTTTCACGACCTCATGGTTCACTTAACAGCTGCGGTGATTTGCTTAATGCGGCAAGAAAGGCTGTAAAATTGGACACGACTCGCTTAATAACTGTCTTACTTAGCCATGGAAATTCCGGGGCCAGTTGTGGTCGTAAAGTTGAGGACTGCCTGAATCTTTCTTGGGCGACTTGGCAGGGGGGCCCGCTTGCAAATGCACCCGCAGACGGCTGTGACGCAGGGGGCTTCTCTCAGACGTAGCACGCGCTGCGCTCGGCCCCGCACGGCCTTTGCAGGGGCTGCTGACCTCTTCCTCCCTGCGGGCCCCGGGCCCAACCCCGTGGGGCTTTGAATTGCAGAGGTGGAGACATGGAATACGGACGTCCAGTTTTACTTCGTATGACCTGCAGGAGTTCAGAATGATCGGATCACGGCTGAAATCATTTCAGGAACTGGTGTGACCCCAAACAAAGTTAGGCTCGCTATACTGTTGGTGCTCCGTGATGAGGGTTAAGGGTAGGCAGTGGTTTGGTCTTTTCTGGTCCGAAAGCCACCGTTTTAGAGCCCAAAATCGTCAGACCTGTTTTGGAGGCGATCCCGGGAGTTCAGACTTTCTGCACCCTGAACAAAGGTGAAAGGTTCCTTTGATCCTTGTGCGCAAAGAGTGAAAATTTTGCTTTTAAAAGTTTTTAAAAGTTAAAAGAGTGAAAATTTTGCTTTTAAAAGTTTAAAAGTCTTCTTTAAAAGAAGACTTGGCCCTTTAAGGTTGTGGGTTGGGATGGTTCCTTTCCTGGTAATTTCAGGTTCGCCACAGGTCAGAAAGGTCAACATGGTGGCCGCAGTGGCACAGCTGAAGCTTCGCCTGCTTCTCCGGCGTGTCGCACGCTAGGCATGCAACCCATATGAGAAGCGGCGCTTAGATTTGCACTGCTGCAGCTGCCGTCTTGCCATTTTTAACCATGCTCCGTGGGGACTCCTGCTTTTAGGAATTTTAGCTTCTCTCCAGCGAAGGAAGATTTATCAGGCAGGATTGAGGGTGGCAGAGGAGCTGATTTTTCCTTTGTCGCAAAAATAATAACAATAACAACTCAATAACAGTCAAAATAAAGAGGGTGCAGTTAGGAGAATCGCCCATTATTTGCAGAGAAACTGGCCCAGTTTTTTCACCGGACTTAGAGTGCAAAAACTGTAAAAACTGGCTTAGAAAGTTATGTTAAAACTTAAAAACATTTTTTAAAAAAAAGGCTTAACAACTGGCTTACAGGGTTATGGTAAATCTCTCTCTCTCTCACCCTAAAGGTTTGTTTTGCATCCATGATGACAGAAGAGGGAAAATAAATAAACTCAGGATACCCATCCACTATATACATATATGTACATATATGTACATATATGTACAGTATGTGTATAGAAGTAAATAAATTTGGCATGATCGCTTTCTTGGGGTTTTCGCACAATTCTCTCCTCGTAAGCAGCTTCTGGTTTTCGGCGAGTGTGAAAAGGAGTCAGCGTGACGGAGAGAAAATCTTCTCCAGGATTTACTCCTCGCTAATTCTCTCCTGCAAAATTAAGTGTCGGCCTTCTCCACCCTGGAGACGGTGCGCTTGCGTGTGGGCATGCTTGTGTGCCTTATTCTGGGCACAACCACCACAGAAATCCCTGGTGAACTTCTCGATGGACCCCCGTTCCCTTTTCGTAATCCGTTTGGTTATTTCCTAGCCAGGCACTCCTAATTTTCACGCTGCAGACGTATAAATACCTCGTCAATCTTGCTTAAAAGCGGTGGGTGTCCACAGAGGGGGTAAGTGGCGACATGCACCCCCTGTAACATCATTTGCACGATGACATGGCGGTGACACCACTGTAACGTCTACCAGGGATCAGAAGTATCTCCATGTTTGTGGGGGGGAACGTGGGTTTCCGGAGCCTCCAAATTGCGCATGGATGACATTTATTAAATGTGTGTGTGTGTTCATTAAACAAGTTTACGTAGCTGCCCGACTCTCACGTAAGTGACACGTCCTGGACTCCTGGATTGGACGAACTCTTAAAATGTTTTTATGTTTGTGTGTTTATTGTATTGGGAGCTGCCCAGAGCGGCTTTGGTGATAGTGAGATGGGTGGCACACGAAATTGAGTAAATGAACAAAAATAAACTCCGACTGTTTTGGCCAGCTTGGCTTGTAGCCTGTTGGTGAGTCTGCTAGGAGCATCTGCGTCTGTTGGAGGAAAAGAAGGGCAAGCAAACAAATCTGCCTTCACCTCCCCACAAGCTTGTAAAAAAAGTTGTGAGTCATCATTGTGGAAAAGAAAAGGATGATTCTTGGATATTTTTATTAAGACTTTTTATTTGCCCCTATTTTTTAATGAACTCTTCCTGCAGTGCACATAATTGTTTTTTTTGGTGGGTGCGTATATTGTCCTAGTATTTGTGGAAGCTTGTGTAAATTTGTTGAGCTTGTGTGTGTGTTGAGGTTGACAATTGCAGTGCAAGACTCGGTGGATCGGTTGCGATTGTGGTTCGACTCCTCGGTAAAATTGATAAAATCGATAAAACGAAGTTTTATCGGTGTTAAAAAATGATTTTTCATTCCTTTTGCGTTTGCTGCACCAGAGCGATAATTTATCTCGTTTGTCTCTTCTTATTTGTTTGTGACCTGATACTTGGTGTCTTCAGATAAGGAAATAAAACCAGGAAATGTTTGGCAAAATGTCTTAAATGGTGAATGCTGGAAGGATCAATGAAAGGGCACGATTTAGGGCATGCTGCAGGCTGGCATATAATCATTCACTGTTCTTTTGAGTGTTTTTTGAGGAAAGTAGAAAGGAAGCAAAGGAAGAAACTCAATTTTTATTTATTTTTTAATTATTTATCAAATTTTTAAAACGGCCCATTTCCCTCCAGAATGAGTTGAGTTGTCTCTGGGCAGCACCAGGCAAGTAGAGCTCTGTGACCCTTTTTTCTGGATTTGTTTGCGATCTCCCATCCGAGCATGAACTGGGTTCAACGCTGCCCAGCTTTGTAAGATCAGCCCAGCTCAGATCAACTAGATGTTCCATCTGCTCTACACCCTAAGTAAATATTTCTGGACAATTTTATGTTGTGTGTCAGGAGAAGTGTCAGGACAGGCAAGATCACAGCCATGCGGAGTCCTTTACACCGTATGCTGTGCAACATAGATGCTCGGTAAAGGGGGCAGGGCTTGGATCATGCCAGGGTGGCCACCAGCTTGCAGACCCTGCTGTCCGTGGAAGGGTGGAGACAGTGACATCAGACATGTTGTGACACCTTTGCGCTGTTTATGCACATCCCACACTTCCTTTGTTTGCATCATGGTGCCATTGTGGCTTGGACTGTCCCTTGTGCCTGTCAGTGGCCTCAGGAAAGCCTTGCTGGGTTACTCTGGACATCCAGCACAATCTCTGGTTCTCTGGTGGCGTCGGGGAGGGGAGGCCAAGGGGTGAAGCTCTCCTTGGGTCCCCAGAAGATCTAAAAGTGCGGGGCAGGTTGGGTGACTACCTGGAAGGGAACAGTTGGCTACAAGTGTGCTTTCAAGAACCTGGCCGTCCATCCGTCCATCCAAGGATTTATAGACTGCCCATGGTACGCATAACTGCAGCAGAATAAAACACAACTGATCCCTCTCTGGATTAGGGAAGAGGGGTCTTTGGGTATCAAGACCCCAATATTTTCTGGAATAATTAAGGGCATAAGTGTCTTAAATGTGGGGTCCTTATGTATTTACCTAGCTCTCTGAGCTGGGTAGTTTTCTTGCAGATTTTCATGACCCAACTAGGTGACATCATCAGTGCCAGAAGAGAGTGAGGTGACATTGTATATAAACAGAGAGCCAACTCCACTCGCTTCTAGCCCTGATGGTGTTCTCTAGTTGGGTCATGAAACATCTGCAAGGAAACCAAGAGAGCACCAAGGACTCCATAGTTCAACCCTGAGTTACAGACATTATCTTCTGTTCTTAAGTGGCAGGGAGTTCCAACTGCAGGAACTACCACCGAGAAGGCCTGTTGTCAGAATCTCTTGCTTGGGGAAAAAACGGTGAGGGGTGGGAAGAACTGGGGAGGACCCTCCTCAGGTCCCTTTAAAACATTGTGGCTCAACCTGGAGCCCTCCCGGTGTGGGAAATTTCAGACTCTTGTCAGTTTTGGTGTGGCTGAGATGCAGAGAGTTGCGTGCAAAGCTGCTCTGTAAGCAGCCCAGACCCAGCTCGGCTCCCGCGTGGGAAGTCTGTCCTTGCTCACCCCAGCCGCTCTGATTCATCGGGTGATGTGCAATTCCAGCGCCAGTGCATCGATTCCGTCTTTGTCTCGCTGGCGGGTTGTCCCTGTACAGAAAAGCTCTTCCGAAATGCTGCGTGCTTCACTTCTGTTCTTCCCAATCCAGCTGGATTTTTTGTTTTTAAAAACTACTTTTCGGATGCGGGGAGCATTGCAGACACCCTGCTCCGCAGGCCTGCCTTTCCTTCCTGCCCCGTCGCATCCGTTCGGAGCCGTGCAGCATCAGCACCTGCGGGAGAGCAGCGAAACGCTGCTTCTCCGGCACGGATCACAGACTCCGGTCCTGGGAAAGGCAGCCCCTCCCTGGCAAAGCCCTGAAATCGCGCCCTTCCCCCGTCCCGCCTTGCGGTTCTTCTCCAGCACTCGTGAGCCGCCTTCCCTGGGGGAGCGGAGGCCTTCCGGGCGATGCGCTTGACTTAAGCCGGAGCTTTGCTTGATCCGAGTCGGCCTTTTCCCCGCTTGGCTCCTTGAAGACGTCAGCCC
>JANHZU010179648.1:0-17427 GCA_032468055.1 Acrochordus granulatus
AATTCTGTTGAAAATGATTTTTTGGTGAATATTTTTGGGGGCATGGAACGGATCGTCCGACTTTCCATTGTTTCCTATGAGAAACCTCGTTTCGCTGTACGAGAATTTCGCGCTAAGAGCGTTCTTCCGGAACGGATTAATCTCGACTTGTGAGGCACCACTGTATATCCTCAACAGCTCAATGACACCTCAGAGCTCAGGGAAATGCAGTTTTTTTTCTCCAAGAATTTCCGGTAATCGCTGTAGCTCCCATCCAACCATGATGAGCCTAGACAAAGAAGAGAAATTGTAAATACGTACTGCAGAAATTTAAAGATGAAAAGGAACTAGGTTTATTCATGGAGGCCTGCAGGAGAAATGAGGGTATGTGTGACTTGAAATGCATCAAAGTGTCCTTGTGCAAATGTGTCATTGTGTAATGAATGTTGTAATTATTTTGCATCGTGGCATGATGTCATGCGTGCAGACCTCATTGTGGCTTCTTTTTCCAGATAACTATTATTCCAATGAAACCACAGAGGCTGACTTTATCTCTGTAGCTCCAGCCCTGTTCCTCCCTCTTTTCGGCAGATGAAGTATATAATCCTTTTCTTTAAATCTTAGCTTGCCTTCGATTATGTTATCATTTCATCTTTTCCTCATCCTTTGTTTGGAGACTTCTGGTTTTTATTTGTTGGAAAGCTCCTCTCTTTAGCTCAAAAGGCTCCATGGAGACTTTAATCATATGAATAAAAGAAGCTTTCGGGTCTAAAAAGACATAGCACGCAAGGAAAAGGAGTAGGGAGGAATGAGGAGAAAAAAAGCAAGCTGATCTCCCGGTTATTTCTTAACAAGGCCTAAAAAGTTACCAGTCCTTTGAAAGCAAGCCAGGTCAAAAATAGACATTAATTTATTGTTATGTATTAACAGAAAAAGCTTGAAAACTTTGCAACATTTCTCTCTGTCCCCTTTTATACCAAGCAGAATCAAGGCAGGATTTATTCTGAGTTTCTTTCTCACATTTTCTACTTTCTTGGGGCTAAGCATCTCTCCTGCTTCCTTCTCAAGGAAAAGCTCAATTCCATAAGTTGAGGTAGTCCTCAACTTATGACTAATCACTTAGCAATCGTTTGAAGTTATGATGGACCTGCCCCAAAGATAGTCATAAATGGTGCCAATGCACCCCTTTAGCCACATGACACATGTCTGATTCTCTGCAACTGACCCATAGTTATGGTCATTTGCAGCATCCTGCAATCGTGCAATTGTATTTTACATTTTTTTTTTGCTGAAAACCAACATTTACTTCCAGTTTTCGGTAAAAATGTCCCATAGCAAACAATGGATTTGCTTTATGAGTGTGGCATTCACGTAGCAACCACTGCAAAAAAGGGGGTAAAAATTAATCTGGTCACACGGTGACCTGCTTGACGACCATGATGACTTACAACCAAAACGGACAGGCTTCATTCCAGTCATAAGCTGAGAACTACCTATCAAGCCAAATTTAAATGAATTTATGAACATATCCGTATTGGGGTTTTTTTGAGCAAGGTTACAAAATAGAAGAGAATATTTGCAGCTCAGGGTTGAACTCTGGTGCTCTCTGAGCTTCGTTATTTTCTTGCCAGTGTTTCATTACCAGACTAGGTAACATCAGCAGTGTTCGAAGGCACTAGTTTCTTCCTTCAGCTTCTAGCACTGCTGCTGTTACCTCGTTGGGTAATGAAACGTCAGCAAGAAACCAACCAGACTCAGAAACCACCAAGGACCTCACCATCAAACACTATAAACAACAGCCTCATCAAGGAACTAGCGAGGAGAAAACAACACTCCCACCAACACTGGCAGGGCAGCCACTTGTGTATAAACAGAGAGCAAACCCCACATCCCTTCTAGCACTGAAGATGTTACCTAGCTGGGTGATGAAACATCTGCAGGAAAACAACCAAACTCAGCACCAAGGTTAGAAGAGGTCACCATTCCCTTGTGCGGTGTCCCTTTGCAACTCACTCCGGAGTAATCTCCCTTTCTCCTCTTTCCCTGTTGTGCTAATCTCTCTTTTGTCCACTTAAGCTGCTCCAACTCACCCAATCTTTCTTTTGCCTCTTTTCCCTCTTCCTCTCAAGTAATCCTCCTGTCTCACTTGAAATCTCTTTTTATCTTTCCAAGTTGCCTCCGTAAGCGAACCAGGTCTTTTTCTTTGGTCTAGCTGTGTCTTCCAAGCTTGGAAGAGTCTTTCTGGCTCTTTGTCTCCCAATCTGAATGTCTACACTGTTTATTCCTCCAAGTGTCCTTCCTTTCCGCCACCTCTTGGGCAGATGCTCCTTTCCTGTGGAAGGTCCCCTTGATTGGCTCAAGGACGCCCAGGCGGCTTTCATGCCCAGGGCGGGACTAGAGCTCACCGTCTCCTGGTGATTGGCTCAAACATACCCAGGCGGCTTTCATGCCCAGGGCGGGACTAGAGCTCACCGTCTCCTGGTGATTGGCTCACAGTCATCCAGGTGGCTTTCTAAGGCAGGACTAGAACTCACAATCTCCCGGTTTCCAGCCTGTTGCCTTAACCAGTAGACCAAACTGGCTTTCATTTGTTTCATTTTCATTTACTTCTCCCAATTTTCTGGAACCCGCTATTCCGAACAGAAGTATTTCTCATTTGTCCAGGAAAGAAATACATTCTTTACGCAGTGGAATTGGTTTTTGAAGCATAAGGGGACTTAGAAGGAGAGAACCAGCCCTATATTGTCGTCAAAGGCACCAGGCTAGAAGCAAGGAGACGGTGCATTCTAGTCCTGCCTTGGGCGTAAATTTTGGGCCAGTCACTCTCGCTCAGCCCAACTCACCTAACTATGCAGGATGGTTAGAAAAATACGTACAGGTAGTCCTCTGTGATTAGTCACTTAGTGACTGTCCACTCGGCCCTGTAGGGAAGTCTCCATATTTTGGGTCAAGTCTAAACCAAAGGTGCTGAGCATAAGGATCCAGGAGTGGATTCCCCCACCCTACTGCAAGATGCCTGAAAGTACAAAAACATAGGCATGTTAGTCATGCTCCAGGGCGCGCGGTGGTGCGAGTGGTTAAAATGCTGGATCAGTGGCTCAGGCTTGAGACCCAAGAGCTGCCGCGTAACGGGGTGAGCTCCCGTTGCCTGCCTAGCTGCTGCCAACCCAGCAGTTCGAAAGCATGCAAGATGCAAGTAGATAAGTAGGTACCGCCTAAATTGGTGGGAAGGTCACAGTGTTCCATGCGCCTCAGCATATAGTCACGTCAGCCATCTTCAGACAAATGCTGGCTCTTCGGCTGTGAAACAGAGATGAGCACCGCCCCTTAGCGAAATCTGTCTTTTGTAAGTCACATTCTACTGGATCCTTGGCCCATCTCATCCAGTCGCCTTTTCTCCCAGTGGCCCACCAACCACCCAAAGAAGCCCACCCCTCACCCAGTAGAGGGCCTTCAGAAGCAGAGCCATTGCCATGAAGGCTGAGAGCCATCGATCTCCACGACTTCCATGAATCGGTTCAACCCTTTCTGGAAGCCAACCAAGGTGGTAGCTAGCACCACATCTCAGGGTCGCAAATTCCAAAGTTTACCGCAGTCCTTGACATACAACCGTAATGGAGCCTGCCCATTATGGTCATATGTCATAACAGTCATAAAAAGAGGTGCTCACATAACCAACCTGATTTTATGATGTTTCTTGCGGCAACTGTTAAATGAATGCAGCATTTGTAAATGTGAATGTCCAGTCATTAAGCAAACACAGCAGTTGTAAATGTGAGTGTAAACATGACAGTCATAAGAGCGAATGCCTAGTTGTTTGGCAAATGCAGTGGTTGTAAGCACAAACGCATTATTTTCTGTGGGTGCGGGTTTGCTGAATACCAGAAATGCCGGTTTTTGGCAAAACCGTCGTAAAACGCATTCACAGGACCATGAGACGCTGCAAAAGGCTGTCAACACAGCTATGTTGCTGAGCGCCTGAAGTGTGGTCACATGACCATGGAGGCCCCCACCTGTTGGAACTTCAGATCCGGGTCGCAAGTTCCCATGTTCGGGTAGGTCATATCTTCGAATGGTCGCTAAGCAACCTGTCGTAAGTCGAGGACTACCTATAATTTGCACCTACGCATTTCTTTCTTTGAGTTCTAAGGCTATCTGTTCACGAAGCAACTCAGGGCAGCGCATGAGGTTTCGAGAAACGTAACGAAAAAGAGGACACGTGAGAAGACAAAGGACAAACGCTTACCATCCCGTCACAGTTCAGCAGTTTCACAGGTTGCTCCAGTCCAGAGCCTGCTGGAAGAGCCAAGCTACGAAGGTTGTCCTACAGGGGGGTCTATGGAGCTTGGGGGGGCAGCGCCGTTCCAAAAGGTGGGCATGGTGACTGTTATTGTCATTCGGTCCCTCTTGACTCTTTGTGTCCAAAGGACGTCATTTTTCCAGGAATGGCTTGTCAGCAAGCTGCTCCTGGTACCGTGTATCTGGCCACGTTCTCCTCTGTCGTCCTCTTCTTCCATTGCGCTTTCCTGAGCATCAGGTCTTCTCCTCTCGGCATTCTCTTTCCAAAAGATTTAGTGTTGGCTTTTTCAGTGGGCATTTTCTTTTCTTCTTTTCTTTATTCGGCTTCTCCGGGTGGTCCACTTTTCACAGGCAGGCTTTACCCGCCTCGCCTTACTTATTTGCCCAGTTTCATGCTTCCTGGGTCAAAGAATCTCTTTGTGGCCGGTTGGGCGTCTTCAAAGTTGAATCCAGGCGGTTACCAAATGCAAATTGTTGACCTGAAAGAAGGGAAGGGGGAAATTTTAAAAGACGTGGCGGCAGAGTAATCCACGAAACTCTGTTTAATTAAATGTACAGGGGAACGGAATCAAATCCATTTGGGGGGTTTTGCCCTGGGTGCATCCGGCACATTTTGGCACGCGGTTCCCAGCGTGTGATTCAGACACCGGTGGAAAAAGTCACAGACTCCTTGGCCTAAAATCACCTTGGAGTCCGGGGTCTGGCAAAACGCCAGCCACCCCCAGCAGCCGCTCTCCAAGGTCTGGCCAATTTCTCATGTACGGAAGAGTGAGTTTCTGTTTAATTTTCTTAATTGATCTTTTTTGCTGCCGGCTCCTCTTTAAATCTAAGCGAGCGGTGCTGCGAGCGAAGAGGACTTGCCCTCTTGAGTAATTCTTGCCTGCGCGAAGTAAACATTTTCTGTCCGCGTTTTACGATTTACAAAAAATGAAATAAAATGAAATATGGACACGCAGCAATTCATCAGGACCCATTTTCAAATATTGCCGAAGGTCGTTAGGCTACCCAGAGGATGGTATATGATGTGGCCGAGAAAATATAAAAAATGGATGACAACCCGGTGGAAACGGCAGAAGACAATTCTGAAAGAAAGCCAGGAGTGACTGGAGGGTCAAAAAAGTCAAAATGGCAGCCGGCTTAATACAACTGAAGTTCTTTTTTTTACATGCGTTGGATTATGACAATGATTATTGACCATTGGTTGCGTCTGAAAATTTTCTCTTTTTATTAGATTTGATTTCTTCTGATAAAATATCTGACATCATATTTCTTTGTTTTCTGTTTTATTATTTTATAGGCAACAGAGAAAAAGAAGCAAGAGAGGCAGAGGAAAAGAAAGTATTGCCTCTTATAACTGCAATACTTAGTTTAATGAAAACTAGTTTTGCATAGATATATTCAAGTTAAATTATATGATTTCACAGGCAATCTAATAAAAGGAAACAAACAGGAAATTAATAATAACAGGAATAATAAGATGGATAAAAATGTCAAATCCAGTCTAAACAACGGGCTGACTGGGCAATCAATCATAATAAGATATTCTATCAGGTTTCTATAAAGTCTTTCAACTGGGATTCGTGGGAATAAAATGTTTTTTTTACGTATAAAAAGGATGGCAAATTCTTTACAGCATTCTACAATGATCAGAGTGAATTTCCTTCTAACCTGCAGTTTCAATTTTTTTTGGTCATGATTAAATCCGGCAGTAGACATTTCTGTCATTCTATTAAGCTCCAAAATATGGTGTATACTTTTATAAAATGATTATCTTTTAAAAACAAGGCGTCTTCCCAAACAAAATATGGAAAAAATGTCCAAAAGAAAACCACAGCTGCCACCTGTTCCTCAAACAGAGGGGGACTCGAACTCGCCGTCCCCTGGTGATTGGCCCAAAGTCACCCAGCCGGCTTTCGCGCCTAGTCCAGGAAAAAAACAAATTATACGCCAATTCTGTCCAGGGAAGGGGCACATCAGCTTTCTTCGCCCCTGAATGTCGGCACCCCACAGGGACTGAGACACCTCTTGACCGGCATCACTTGATTGATATATTTAGGGATAACCCATCAAGACTGATTGATCACGGATCATAATGTTCAGTGAGGAGGACCTCATTCTGTTGCAGTGGATTAATTCAGGCTGATTGTCTCTTTCTCTGATAATCGAACAGAGGAGCACCTGCCAAGACCTGTCAGTAAGGAAAACGAAAAACTCTGGATCGCGGATGTGGCAGGAAGCTCGAGACAGCAGAACAGGGGAAAAAAGGGACTGAAGAAAATCACAAAATGCGAAGACCTGCAAACAGAAATGGAACAACTAGGGCCACGTTCAGCAACGACAGGCGCCTCGGGTGCACTCCCAAAATATCTGCAGCGCCCCTTGACCACCATCGGCACTGACAAAAACCCCATCAGTCAATTGCAGAAAGTCGCGCGACTTGGAGCAGCTGACATCCCGCAAAGGTGCCCGTGGCGCCATCCAACAGGAACGCTTGCCTAACCCGGGGAAGGATTCGAACCGTGGACAAAAATGCCAAATCCACTCTGGACATCTGGCTGACTGTGCGACCAACCCTAATAAGTGAGTTACCGAACTCGTATGCTGCCCAATGCTCGGTGAATCTATGTGCATATTTATAACTCTGTCCTTACGAGTATAAAACTGTGATGACTGATTGCCGTCAGCTAGAGAGGTACCCTGGTGTCATCCCCGAAATGAAATCATTACTTGGGGTACAGCAGCCGTCAAGAAGTGATATTCCAGGCTGGGCTCACAAGAAAAGGGCTCAGCTGGTATCGTAACGCCGCTACAGAAATCCAGGGTGCTGCCACATCGACAAGATCGGACACGGTCCTGGTCACCACCTCTCCAGAAGGATATCATGGACTTGGAGAAAGTGTACGAAAAGCCATCAAGAGCTTGAACATTTTCCTTATGAGCCGGGATGCAATGGTTGAGGATGTTATATCGGTGGTCCTCAATTTATGGCTGGTCGTTCAACAACAGTCCGCAGTCACGATGACCTTGGAACAGGTGCTTTATGACCCGTAAAGCCCTTTGGGGCCTCGTAAAAGATCGCACCGGGCCCCCCCTTGGCCACATGGCTGCATTCCAGAGGTCGGGCAACCTGTTGGCATTGAGAGGCGCCCTGTGCTCATGCGATTAAGCATCGCACTGCTTTAATCAGCTCACTAACAAGTTAGGGCTAAGTGGTTCTCTCACAATTTCCTGAATTTTGTCCTTTGTCCCACGCATTAAAACACCTTTTTGAAGGCTCTGGACTTCTTACTTTTTTGATTGGGCCATACTTTGAGGCCCTTGACAGTTTAGAAGGCTTCAGATGGAGCTGCAGGCAGTCCTCGGCTTATGACCATGACGGGGCCTGCCCATCACAGTCATAAGTTGTGACGGCCACACAACACTTGGGTCACGTGATGGACCTGATTTATTGCAGCAGTCATTAATCGGCTGCCACATTCATGAAGCGAACGTTGCTGTGGGTGAGGTTTGGCTGAAAATTGGAAGTAACTCTTATACAGTTAGTCCTCGAGTTACGACCGTAATGGAGCCTGCCGGTTATGGTTGTCGGTCATGAAGGTTGTAAAGCGGGTCGCCCACACGCCTGACCCAATTTTACGACCTTTTTGTGTTCGTCATTAAGTGAACATCACAGTGGTAAAGCGAACGCCGGCGTTGTTAAGCGAACCAATTGTTCAATATGGTCCAGTTTTGCTGAAAATCAGAAGTAAATGCCGGTTTTCAGCAAAAACATTGCAAAACGCGGTCACGTGACTGCGGGGACGTCGCAAGCGTGAAAAGGCCGGCTGAGCACCCACCATGCGATCGCGTCAGCATGGAGGGGGCCCTGCTGTTGGAAGTTCACAACGAGGTCATAAGTACCTCTGGAGAGGACTGCTTGTACTACGAGTACATTTGGTTGCAACCTGAAGATACAATAATGTGGACACACTCACAAACTCACACGCGTGTGAGCAAGGATCTCCTTTTCCACCTGCCCTGGATTATTGCTTAAACCACAATGTTTCTCAATCGCCAGCCTGAAATCCTCGTTTTCTTCTCCCGACGCTGGCAAAGCTGTCTGTCTCTTGCCATATATTGTGATATTTATGATCCACAGAATTGACAGCGCATCTCTGGGTATATTTCTCATGTAGCCAACCAGCTGAAGAGCGCACAGGCTGATTCCCCCCCGCCCCCGATCGATGTCTCTTCCGCCACTTAAGCGTTTCATGCGGGCATTAAGCATTTCATTCATTTTCCGTCTTAACCATCCCTCCTGATTTTCATAATTTTGGGAGTGAACGGCAAAATCAATACGGTGCAGAAAACCCATGATGGGTTTCACTGCACATGACTCTGTGTTTGCACAGTGCCTGCCAGACGGGGTTGAGTCAGGATGGGGAGGGCGCATGTAAAAATGTGACAAATAAATAACATGTAATTGAAAACATTAAATAAGCCGAAAGGCGGAAAATTGGCTTATTCTCAAAACGGAGCAGCTTTTGAGCACCGCGCTTTTGTCCAGCCTATGGGAAGACCACACAACTGGGGAGTTTTGAGTGTTGAGTCACAGCAGCTGTGTGCCAAGTCGACCCCCCAGAATCAACCTGGCATCTGCAAGGAAGACAGATTGGCGCTGTTGCTGCACTTTTGCACGCTGCAAATGGGTAACTGGTCAAGTTTTAACAAGGGAGAAAAAAGCACATTTCTCTCTCTTGGGGGAAAGGTGCTAGCATGCATGTCTTTCGAAAAGATGAAATCTCATCGGTGGCATGGACGCTTCCATAGGTACAGGTAGGTCCTCGATTTACAACCACACTTGAGACCCATATATGTGCTAGTTTTTCATCACAGGTTGTCCTCAACTTACAAACATTCATTTAGTGACTGTTTGAAGTTACAGTGGCACTGAAAAAAAATGACATACGAGCAGTCCCCACACTTATGACTGTCACAGGGATCCTGCAGTCAGGTGATCAGAATTTGGGCGCTTGGCAACTAACTGACAACGGTTGCAGCATCTCAGTAAGCTCCATTTGCAGCCCAACCGGCTGACTTATATTGTCAAAGTCAATGGGGGAAGCCGGATTTGTTTAACGACCATATGAACCACTTAACAGCTGCGGTGATTTGCTTAACAAATCCATGGCAGATAGGTTGTAAAAGCGGGTGTGATGCACTTAACAATCGTCTCGCTTAGCAGTGGAAGTTCTGCTTGCAATTGTGGTTTTATGTCGAGGACTACCTGCAGGATGCTTGATTTTGATAACTTGACACTCAAAATGGGATCTTCTGTTGGACAGCATTTGAAATAAAACCATTGTAAATATCCAGAGCATCACCGAAGCTCATAAAATTGCCATATACAGTAACTGAAGCAATTACCTAAAAATCAAGGTGGCAGTGAAGAAAGTCTAAAGGTAAAGGTAAAAGTTTCTCCTGCCAGTCATGTCCAACTCTAGGGGGCGATGCTCATCTCCATTTCATAGCCAAAGGACCAGCATTCTCCAGAAACACTTGGTCATGTGGCTGGCATGACTGCATGCCAAGGCGCATGGAATGCTGTTACCTTCTCACCATATAAAAAAGGTTAAAGTTTCCCCTGCCAGTTGTGGACAACTTTACGGGGCGGTGCTCCTCTCCATTTCATAGCCGAAGAGCCAGGCTTTGTCCAAAGACGCTTCCGTGGTCATGTGGCCGGCATGACAATATGCCGAGGCGCATGGAGTGCTGTTACTGTTCCCACCAATTTAGGCGGTACCTGTTTACCTGCTTGCATTTTGCATGCTTTCAAACTGCCAGCTTGGCAGGGGCTGGGGCGAATCATGGGAGCTCGCCCCGTTATGCGGCGCCTGGGTCTCGAACTCGGGCTGCCGACCTTCCGGCTGACAAGCCCGGCATCCTCACCGCGCCACTCTCAGAAAGAAAGTCTACTCTGCTTAAAACAGGTGGGAGGGGGGAGCTCTTATCATGTACAAAATGCAATAAAATATGGAAATCTCAAATACATCTCTTTCGTCGCGAAGAAGAAAAGGTGGCTCTTTTTATAGTTTGCCTATCTCTGTCCTCCACAAGTGTTGATTATGATTAATTAACAAGGTGGTTGGGCTGCTCTAGATGCGCGTGATGGTATTATCATCAAACACAATCAAATTTCCAAAATTAGAACCGGGAAGCAGGTTTCCTCCTAGCCCAATATCTTCTCTTGCACAGATCTCTGAATTTCCCACAGATCTGCAGTTCAGCATCCTTAGAATCCAGTGTCTATGTCAAATACGTGCAAAATGGCTAAATTCGCTTATTATTATTTTTATTCCCAGAAAACCTTTTTTCGGTGAGGAAGCCAGTGCCAGGCCCAAAAAGATCAGATCTAGACGTGCAGGTTCAGATGAACTGATTTACTGTCCAGCCTGTTTCCAAGAACCGACGGCGCAGCACCTGTGGGTGTTAGGTAAGATTCAGTGGCCTAGGTTGGACCTTGTGCATTTGTGGCCACGTGGCAATTCCAGACCAATTCCTCTTTTGACTCCTTCCCCTGGCTCTGCCGTCCTTCTCTCCTACTTCTGGACCAGAATAGATGGGAGCATCCTCAAGGAAAGAAAAGAGTTCACCCAGCAGGTTGATGGCCTTGTCAAGATCTGGATGGGGTCGATTTATGTGGACCTCGTGGCGTGGACTCCCAGGTGGACTGCTTCAGTGCGCTCTACCTTTGAAGAACGTCTGGAAGCTGCAACTGGTGCAGCATGCGATGGCGTGAGCGGTTTCGGGCACCCCTGGGGCAAGAGTGCTGACTCAGCAGAGCGGTGCGCAGGCAGCTGCGATGGTTTTGTGAAAAGCTTGTTGTCCTGTGACCGAGCCTTGAAGCCTGGCACAGTGCATGTGATGGTGCCAGGAGGCTGGCATCTGCTGGTTCTCTGGCGAATGCCCTCGTTTGTTTGCTTCGTTGCATTGGGTTCCGTCGGTAAATCTGTAACTAAATCTGCACGCCGAAAGATTGGGCGGCCGTCTCAACCGGACGTACAAAAAACAAGCGTTGCCCTGTTGCAAATCAAACACACATCTCCTTTTTGGTGCGCGCACGCTGGCATGTGCAAAAGGGGCGGGGCCTACCACAAATGGCAGAAGGTTGGCGGTTGTTTTTTTTTTTCATTTGACTCCCACCCTGCCCCAAACCTTCCCTGTGGGATTACAGAAATTTATCCAATACATCCAGAGAGTGCGACAGCCACCGGGAGGATCCACCCTCATTCCTTGAATTCTAAATCATCTCTTGCTCTGTGGAATGAATTCTTCTTCAATCCTTATTCCTTTCTCATTCTTGTCTGATCCTGATCCAGGTCTTACTCCTTTAATTCCAATGTCCAAACTATCTCTTGCTTTCCGAAATTCTGATTTAACTCTTATTCACTTCTTATTCAGTTCTCGTTCTTTCAGTTCCAATGGCGTGGTGGCCGGGCGGTTCAGATTAAGGTGCTGGGCTTGTCGGCCCGAGTTCGAGACCCAAGCGCCGCCGCATGACGGGGCGAGCTCCCGCTGTCCGCCCAGCTCCTGCCAACCTAGCAGTTCGAAGCATGCAGAACGCAAGCAGATAAATAGGGACCACCTAAATTGGTGGGAAGTAACAGCGCTCCGTGCGCCTCGGCGCACAGTCATGCCGGCCACATGACCACGGAAGTGTGTTGGGTCAACGTGGGCTCCCTCAGCTGTGAATTGGAGATGACCCCTAGAGTCGGACACGACCTGCGGGGGAAACCCCCGCCGTTACCGAACGGATCTTTCACTCTCTGAAATTCTTACTCGATTCTTACGCCTTTCTTATTCTTAGCATCTTCTTCATTCAGTTCTCACTCTTTTCATCCCAATGCCTAAACAGCTCTCTGACAATCAGTGCAAAGGGAGATTTGCTGAACCTCGTCGAGGCTTTCCAGTTTCCTGCTTTGCTTTTTCTTTCTTGGGGGAGGGCGACGCGGCCCCCTCCCTTCCAAACACACTCCTAGATGAATGGTTTCAATTATTTCTTCCATGCCATGGACCTGAAAACACTTCTCTCTTTCGCTGGCCAACGGGGTGGAGCCTCCTTTCCATCACAGAGTCCCTAGCCCAATGCCTTGTTTCTGTGTCTGGGTTAAAATTTCATTTGCCATCTGCCAATCCAGACTAACCAGAATGACCCAACAAGCCGGCAAACCTGGCTGAACGGCAGCGTTTTTCACGCTGAGATGTCTTTCAGCCCTTGGTCTGTTCTTGGTCTGTTCCTGCTATTGATGGTTCAAACTAGCCTTCTGCATACGGGTGCCCTTCCGGACCAGTTGGATAAGCTACTATCATCTTGCAAGCCACTGGTATAGAAAGCGAGCACTGCCCTCCCCTGCAGCGCTGATGATGTTACCTAGTTTGGTAATGAAATGTCTGCAAAAAATAACCAGACTCAGAGCACACCCAGGATTTCTCAGTTCAACCCTGAACTCCAAAATATTCTCTTCTCTTGGATTTTTTTTCCTGCTTTAAGACCAAGTTCTTAAATATCTTACTGTGAGTGGCTTGATCCCTCTTACCAAATCCCACCAGACGCGTATTTCATGAATCTGTCAAGATTTTAAAGGGAGCGTAAGGGCAGAGCGGCGTGCTCTGTCTCACTGCTGGGGAAAAGGACATTTCCTAATGGTGGGCGACGATTTTTCAAGCCTGCAGAAATCATCCAACAGGAACCACCCATCTGTGGCTCGCAGTTGCTAAGCGAGCTTCCATTGTTCTTTATTTATTAGACTGGCCCAGGAATTTTTGGTAGAATGGGAGGAGGTGAAGTTTGCCCTGCTGGTTGTTACGAGTCCCAAACTTTTGGGGGTGGCAATTGGGAGAGACCTTCAGGACTTCTTGTAATAGTTGCTGGTGGTACCAAGATGTTGGCAGAGGACCCAGACTTAAAAAATGGACATAGCCTATTCTGTCCCTTATGCAGGTAGGGATTTCCCTACCTTTCTATTGGCAGGGAAATCCTCAGATATCCCATATATGGCATACAGTTAGACCTCAATTTACAACATTTGTTTAGCAACTGTTTGAAGTTATGACGGTGCTGAAAAAATACTGTCTTATATTTATTTTATTTTTATCCTTCCTTTATTTTTGTTCATAAATAACTCAAGGCAGCAAACATCCCTCATAGTCCTTCCTCCTCCTATTTACTCCACTACAATAACCCTGTAAGGTGGGTTGGGCTGAGAGAGAGTGACTGATCCGAAGGCACCCAGCCAGTTTTTTTGTGTCCAAGACAGGATTAGAACTCACTGTCTCCTGGTTCCTTGGTCAGCATCTTAACCACTAGACCATACTGCCTCTCTTATGACTGATCCTCACACTTACAACCGTTGCAGAGTCCTCACACTCGTGTGATTGCAATCCAGATGCTTGGCAACCAGCTTGCATTTACAATGGTTGCAGCATCCTGGGGTCCCGGGATTGCCGTTTGCAACCTCCCCGGCCGGTTTCCAACACGCAAAGTCGAGGGGGGAAGCTGGCAGAGAAGGTCACAAATGGCAGTCGCGTGATGTTTCGCTTAACAAACGAGGCAAAACATGTCGTAACATGGGATGCAATCCCGTGATGCTTCACTCAGTGACCACTCTGCCCAACTCTAAAGGTGGGTGTAAGTTGAGGACCACCTTATATTCCATCCATAGATGGAATGTTGGTGATTTTTCCTGCCAAAAAGCTGTGCTAAGCCCAGCAGAGGTATTTTCATGTCATTTCTTTAAAAAGAAAATGAGGAGGGGGGGAAAAGAGATATTTTGCTGATAATTCCTCATGTTGGGTACTTTCCAGGTTAAGTTTCCCGTCACACACTTTCTGATGGTCCCTAAATCCAGATCAGAGGAAGTGCGTGTCGCTCAGTTCAGCAAGCAAAATTACAGCTTGACATTTGTTTATTAAACACCAGCCAACCTTAAAAAAAATGCACTATTTATAAGGAACAACAGCGTAATAGGAAAACCTGGGTTATGACGCTTGGCTGTCGCCCAAAACTCACAGTCTTCTCTCTTCTGTGAAGGAGAGGCAGAGACTCAAGTGGCTGACCTGAGTGAGGAAGGAAATGATGTCATCGCTGAAGATATTCATCCAGCCATTCGGGGACAGCTTTTGTAAAAACCACGCAAAGTAGAATTTTTGGAGAGGAAAGGAGAGGCGAAACACACACAGTTCTGCTTCAAAGTTGCGAAATTGTTTCTGCTTCAGTAGAAGATAATATTTGTAGCTCAGGGTTGAACTATGGGTCCGAGCTTGGTTGCTTCCTTGCAGACGTTTCATTACCCAACTAGGTAACATCATCAGTACGAGAAGGGAGTGTGGTTTGCTCTCTTTTTATATACTAGTGACATGCCCTGTCGGTGTCGTTGGGAGTGTTCTTGGTGGTTCCTTGATTAGGCTGTTGCTTACTTTTACCTTGTTTGTCGGAGTTGGCAGTTCCTTCATCCGGATATTGTTTACTGCTTGATTGTTGGCTTAGTGTTAATCTTGAAGTTAATGTTTGCTTATCTGGGCGTCGATTGCTGGCAAGGAAGTGTTTTGGTCTTTTGGTTTCCTTTTGGGAATGGTGATTGTCTCTTTTGAAAGATACGTAGAGGCTGTTTATCTCTGTGTGCCTGTCGATGGCTGGTTTGTCTGACTGATCAGAGCAAACCTCACTCTCTTTTAGCACTGATGATATTACCTAGTCAGGTGTTGAAATGTTCCTGCTTCGTTTGTACCCTGTGGCCAAAGACTCCTAAGTGCAGAATTTACAAGGCATGCCAGTGAAGGCCAATACCAGGCCATGGAACAATAACCCCCCAGAGATTTGGATGGCCCCAGCCCTGTTAGCCTTTCACAAGTCACTGGAAAGCAAGTTATTCCCCGAGACATTTGGGTCAGGAGAGAGATCAGTCCTGCTCCTATGGGGGAGGGTAGCAACATCCATGCACCTTGGCATATAGTCACGCTGACCACATAACCACGGAAGCATCTTCAGACAAATGCTGGCTCCCTCGGCTGTGAATCGGAGATGAGCACTGCCCCCTAGAGTCAGACCTTTACTTTACCCTCTTTATACCCTGATATCATCACGCCTCGTGCCAGATGCTATGGATTCAGGCCTTTTGGCACGGGCAGGACATCACGCTTTGCCCCAGTTCCTCCAGGAATTTCCTCCGCAGGGTCCTCAAGAAATACAGTGACAGGAAAATAACACTCCCATCAATTCCTTCTGTTTTTTTTTTTAATTGGATCAGAGAAACAGCAATGAACTGAGATCAGCTTTCTTAAAAGTCCTGCAGCTTCCTGCTATTTTTGGACACTGAAAAATTAACGGCGAAAAGCCGCTCCCAGCAACCAAGGTGGAATTATGTTGTCTGCCGGTTATTTGCACAAGTGTGAAATTCAGGCTCAGAGGTTTCAAGAGTATTACTTGACACGGTCCATTCTTCCGATGCTTGATGTTATCAACTGAGGGCTGTTTCAAAATGTGGAAAAAGAAAACCACGTTTTCACCCGGCCGTAATCTTCGGTCAACACCTAGATGACACAAGGACCGTTTCACGCCGAAAACGTCATTATTTCAATTGCTCCCACAGAGATCTCATGTTTCCTATTTGTAATTGTTGTGATTTCTATTGGCCTGGAATTTATCTACTCTTTGCAAGGCATGCCTTAATCAGACGATAGATGTCTGTATGAATTGAACCTGGAAGTGGTTTGGATAGATACCATCTGGTTCGGTTAGAACATTTTTATTCTTCTCCAAAGATAAATTTCGAAATCCATTTCTACCAGTTTGGAAGTCAGCTAAGGAGAGCATTGATGAACTAGTACCAGCCATGGGGAACTATGGTGCTTGCTGATTGCTGGCATCTGTGATGTCACCACCATCGTACCTTTGATGAGTTGATCCACTCATTTAGAGGATTTTAAAGATTAATTAGACAACCCATGCCCCATTGGGTCATCATTTCAAAGATATTTCCTCACCTAAACGAAGGAACAGAATGACCACGGATAGACAAAAAAACAGCAGGAGCAGGAGTGACTTCCGATTTCCCGCTGGCTTCCCCATTGACTTTCCTTGTAGAAAGCTGGCAGGGAGCACTGGGAAGGAAGATCGTGTGACTGCAGTCGACCATGACAGTATGGTGGCGTGGCAACACAGCAGCGTAACAGCACAGTCGTGGCTACAACTTTACCAGATTTTAATATCACAGGAGTCATGAATCTCAGATTTTGGATGCATTCTTTAAGTTAGCCCACGTGAGGTATATAGATTCAAAAATGGTTGGCCTATGATGCACTGTTTTTCCCAACTGATGGTTACAAAAAAACAGACAGATGGGAGAGTTTTAGTAGTATAAAGATACAATTGAGGCCAGAGGTTCTTCTTTTGGGATTGATGGGCAAATAGTTGGAAAAATGTCATGGAACTTTGTTTTTCATATATGATAACTATATCAAGGTTATAGTAAGTACAGACATGAAAAGATTCGGCACTACCCACAAAGAAGAAATTGTTGGTGAAAATGTGGAACTTGTTGAGATGGATAAATTGACTTCTTTGATCAGAGAAAGGACAGTGTCTATGTTTATTGCTGGCTGGAGACCCCTTATGGACTTTTTGTGTAAGAAGTCAGAAAAAAAAGAAGTTATGATTTATGTTTTTTATAATTAGATAGATTATAGAAATAAGAGAGTTACAGTAACCATAGAGTAAGAGGTCAATTAATAATTATAATCTCCGTAAAGTAGATTGACGCTACTTCTTTGGATCTTTTTTTCTTCCTTTCCTATTTTCCTTGTTTTCTTTCTTGCCCTTTTAGCTGTCTCTTTGATTTCTTTCTTTTTCTTACTTTTTATTCATTTGTATTAGTTCTTAACTTCCTTCTTAAAAAATCGTTAACAAAATTATAATTGAAAAAGGAAACGGAAGCATTTCCCCATACATACATACGTACATGTGCAGTTTTAATTTTATTCTTATTAACTGAGATTCATGATGGAGAGCAGCTGGCTGAGTAATTCTGGGAGTTGAAGTCCACACATCTTAAAGTTGCCGAGGTTGGACACCGCCGACGTAGAGCGGTGTTTCTCAGCCTTAATGACCTCAAG
>JANHZU010179660.1:0-17413 GCA_032468055.1 Acrochordus granulatus
GGTCTTTATCTGTCCCTTACAGCTGGTTTATGGCCTTTTTATGTCCATAAACTCTACCGCTGAGTGACTTGACCAAATGTGGCCCCCCCTTGACACTTTTCGTCCACGGCCCCTCTCCCCCGTGGAGGCAAACTCCCTCTCTGAGGGAGATGGGTGGTTTAAAAATGTGAAAAATGAATGAATGAACAAACAAAAACGGGTGCGGTGAATGAAATAAAAGGATGACTTGACTCTCTGCTGTGCTGTCACTGCCCTACTGCCCAGCAGGTCCAAAGGGTCAGTGGTTGGAAGGGAACCCGTTCCCCACCACCACCACTGTGGACCAAGGTGGCCTTGATCCCGCAGACTCTATTTCGGGCATCCAAGGGTTCAACCACCCACCGCCCAGGCGGCGCAAGCTGGGCACATTCCACTCGTCCGGGAACATTGCATTCCCCCGCTCTCCCTTTCCGACGCTTCTTGGAACGAATCCCCATTTTCAGCCGGACAGAAACTCTCTCTGCCTCCTCCTGGGCGCTGCTCCTTCTGGGCTTGCCGGTTTCCCCCATTGCGTCCGTGGCTGCCCAGAGGAACCCCTCCTCAAAGTCTGGGAACCTCCCAGACCCTCGGGTGTGGGGGAGCTGCTTTGCTGAGCAGGGCTGGGCTGGGGTACATCCCCGCCCTGGTGCCAAGGCATGGTGGCAGGAAAGCGCAGCTGGCTTCTCGGCAAGACAAAAGCGTGTGTTCTCTGCACACAGGCGCTTGTGTTGTGCAGTTGCAACAACCACGCAGCCAGGCCACGGTGCTCTCCCCTCTTCCCCACCCCCCACTTGGAGGGAGGTGGGGTGTTCCCCTTGCTGCCAGTCTGCCAACCCCAGAAAAGGCATTTTTAGACACAGCTTCCATGGACAGGCGTAAGGAAGGAATTTTTCCTTGGAGGAGGAGGAGAAAACGAATCTCCAGCCACGGCCTCTGCAGATTTATTCCTCACAACAAAATATGCAGCTGTCGCAGGGAGAGATTTGGGGACGGTCCAAGGATGGGAATGAGGGCTGCGCTCTGGAGGTGTAGATCTTGCCCATGGCCCTGCCCAGTGAAGTGCCCATCGTCGGACGTTTGGATAAAGAGGGGTAGAATCGTGCCCAGGACATCTCGCTTGCCTTCCAAGCTGCGTGGTCATTTTGAATTATTATGGGCAACGGTATGAATAAGGTATGGCTCACACTGTTGTGGTGTTGTGCGTTGCATTCTCTTTGGTCTCACTGTGGTGCGTAGCCGTGAAGGTGCTGGACTGGAAACCACGAGACTGTGAGTGCTGATTCTGCCTTGGGCACGAAAAACGCTGGGTGACTTTGAGCTATCATTCTGAATTTTTCCGCTTTTTCTCCTGTTCCTGGCCGGCTGGCTTTGTACGATATGTCAAACCCTAAACTAGGTTTTCAGGAAGCTTTGTGTGGCCTGTGAGGCCGAAAGAAACAAATTGTATTCAGATTTAATAGGATGCCCAAGAGGTTGCCAAGGGTTGGCTTTGCACCCTGCGGTGGGTTGCGTGACCTGTTCGACCCCCTTGTAGGGCAGGCTGGAGCGTTGTGCGAACTCTGCCAAAGATTGTGCATGGGCACAGCTTTCTTAATTTGGTTTCTCGAGTAAAAAATGGGGGAGGGGGAGAGTGCAAATACAAAATATTGAACCATGGGTTGGAGCTGAACACCCTACCCGGAAGAGTTATTTTTTTTCCAAGAAAAGGCAGGTTAGAAGCTGCAGAAGGAAGAAATGAAGAGCGGCATTGAACAAGGCAGTAGCACAGGCTGTCTGTGTGTTTGTGTATGTGTGTGTAGGAAGAGGAAAGATGATGACCTTTTCATAAGGGGGGATCAGTTGGATGGAGGAAAGCTTGTGACACCAGGTGTAGAAAAGCTGAACTAAGCATAACACCCAAGAAATGCCAGTATAGTGTTTGTAGTGTAACAGAAATGTGTGTGTGTTTGTGTGTGTTGGTAGGGAATGCCCTAGACAAAACATCCTAATGGGGAGATCCAGGCTCCAGCCCCGCTCTCTACCTTGCCAAGGGAACTTACTGGGGAACTCTGGGCCACTCCCTCCCTACCAGCCCACCTACCTACCTACCTTACAGGGCTCTTGTGAAGCAAATCATAAAAATATGTACACAAATGCTTTTTTTTTTTTTTTTCTAAACCTTCAGATCCTCCCTGGGCTGTTTCTTGGAAACATCATAGGTGAGTGAGGAGTAAAGCAACTCAGAGGTGGTGAATCAAGCCGCGATGGGTGGTTGGCATTTTCCAGGCTTGGCAAAGCTTTAAGCCGCCTCCAGCAGGCAGGCAGTGTCTACGTGACCTTAGTCGTCCCCTCTGCCAGGCAGATGGCAAAAGCCTGGAGATGTGGCCCGGACTAAAATGGGGGCGAGGTGGGAGAATAGTGGAGGGGGTCAGGAGGGAACAGTCCCATCCTGGAAGCTTTTTTGCAGGCTACCCAGGAGCAAATTAATGAGGCGGTTTCCTCGTGCTCAAGCTGCTGCTGGGTGTGCAATTCTGCTGGCCTCAGCAGTGCTCTGGAAAGAACACCAAGTGCGCATTATGGGAGGAGTGTGGCCCAAGTGGGTCACTGCCAGCTGTTCGGCTGTGCCTGGAAAGGAATCTGGGCACGCTCCCAGCTGGAGTTCTACGAACTGTTAAAGAACATCGCATGCGCCCCCCTCACTTTGGAAGCCCAGCTGGAGAGCACCCTGAAACACGCAGACTCGGGGTCAGGTTGACTCACAACACAACTTGGGGGCAGGTCATTTTTAGCACCTTGGGCAACGTGAAGTCAGTGTCCATAAACAGAGACTGGTGGACAATCCAGGCTGCAGCTCAATCTAGGAGTTCTGACTATCCGCCTCCCCCACCCCATTCTCTACCTCGGGGGCTTCCCAAATCCTGGTTACTGGGGAATCTGAATCACACATGGAAAAGGTGGCAAGGGTGTTGGAGGTCATCTGGTCCAACCCCAGCACAAGACCCACTAGGGCGGCCTCTTGAAAACCCCTGTATTTTGTCAGACGTACACAACAGACCAGCGTTTCTCAGCCTTGGGCTCTTTATAAGATGCGTGGACTTCAACTCCCAGAATACAGCATTGCTGGCTGGGGAATTCTGGGAGTTGAAGTCCACCCATCTTAAAGTGCCCAAGGCTGAGAAACACTGACTTAAACAGAGGTGCATTGGATCACTCCGAAGAACCAGGGCTGGCTGGGGGATTCTGGGAGTTGACGTCCACCCATCACCAAGGTGCCAAGTTTGAAAAACACTCATTAAAAGGATGAGAAAAGTCCCATTAATCTTGGAGAGCGTCCTTAAGTGAGGGGACAGGGTTAGCCTAGTCATGCTGGGGTGCAGAACCCCCAATGTGAGGAGATCCAGGGCACTGTAGGCCCAACGCGCAGGCACTGAAGGATCCCAGGAGAGAAATTCTGTGTTTGTCCTGGTTGCTTCCGTCGAAACTCCAGCGGTCGGAGGAGGAGGCCCTCGGTGGCATCACAGAAAGCAGACCCGTCAACGCCCTGCGAGTTCATGGCTGCTGCTTCCTGTTTGGTTGCATCTGTTCTCCAGCTGGTTTGTTTTAGTCTCTAAGAAAGTGTAAAACAAGCAATGCACCATGAATCAGCGCCTCTGAAATGCTCGGTGCCGATCGCGTAAAATACACAGTATTTCCCACAAAACACCTCGGAAATGACAGGCCGTGAACCGTCTTTGGATGTGGGTTTGGCACAGACGTCAGGCCCCTTGCGCACGCCCAGCCTGTGACGCTGGTGTGTCAACGTCTCTGCAGGGCGTGTGCAGAGAATGCCCGCGTGGGGCGGCGGTTCTAACAACTGCTCTGTTTCCCTGCCCCACTTTCCGCTAGATGCCAAAGACCTCGATCAGCTGAGCAGGAACGACATCACCCACATCGTTGCCGTCCACGAGTCCCCGCAGCCCTTTGTTCCGGTACGGGGTCTTTCGGGGCGACAGCCCAAGTCGGCAGATGCTGGATTAACCTGGAGGCAGAAAAGTGGATTTGATCCCTGGAACCGAGCCCCACTGGCAGCTGTGGGGCTCAGCATTACCGCACCCAGCAGGGATAGTGTGGCAGCACTGTTGGATAGGCAACGTATTTCCATAGACCGGCTGGCGTGGTTGGGTTTTGGCAGGTTCCTGCCTTGAGGAGCTCATCGTCTGAACTTCGGCCAGGGCACCCCGGGCAAAAACAGAGGAATGACATGACCTGGGTTAGCTGGGATGCAGCTGAGATAAAGCTGAGGAGGGGGACATGGGTACCCCTGGGCTGAAGCTATCCTCGAAATGAAGGACTTGGGGAGGACTTTTGAAGAAAGAAGGACCTGAGTGGCGGCCCTGATTCCCCGCAAACGATTTTACCAAGGGATCGAGCCCACGTTTCTCCCTCTTGGATATGGACTTCAACTCCCAGAATTCCCCATCGTGACTGGAGGATTCTGGGAGCTGAGGTCCACACAGCTTCAAGATGCCAAGGTTGAGAAACACTGCTTCGGACATTCCTTGGAGAAGACTATGTCTCCGCTGTGGCAGACTGTGGAGGCTTTGGCTCACAAGGGCCTCCTCCAATGGAATCATGCTTCCCATCGTCCCCCAGCCAGCACACATATTAGTGTGCGATTAGCTGGTGACGATAGAGTAACAGACCTCTCTAGAGACTGTCGAGGTGAAGGGGGCTGAGTTGGCACTTCTGCAGAAGCTGACCCGTTTTCACGTCTTTTTCTAGGGAATCACTTACCTCCGAATTGTCATACCTGATGCGCCCGAGGCCAACATGTGAGTATCAGTCACGATTTGTTCGTTGTCATGAGGAAGAGGTAGGGGGTTGATTAAAATCTTAATCCAGGTTGATTCAATCGTGGTCCACGTAGGATGGAGGTACCACTTGGGAGGCTCCAGTTGTTTGGGCAAGGGGTGTTCATTGTCCTCTTGATAGGCGTTGTAGTGTTTCCAGTGCAGTGTTTCTCGACCTCGGCCACTTTCAGATGTGTGGACTTCAATTCCCAGAATTCGCCAGCCAGTGCTGAATTGAAGTGCTGGCTGGGGAATTCTGGGAGTTGAAGTCCACATATCTGAAAGTGGCCGAGGTCGAGAAACACGGCTCTAAGGGGGAAGTTGGCTTCCGGGACCTGGGAGCAGTGAGGACCACATCCCTTTGGATGCCTTCTTGGGAGAAGAGCTTTGGTGTCAGGCCATGGTCGTTCATTCTGCCAAAGTCCTTCAGATGTGCAAGGATATGTGCTAAAATATTACCGAAAGGCCAGTGGAGCATCTCCTTCCCTTATGGCTGGATCAGTGTTGGCTGTCTTCCTTCCCGGCCTCCAGTTTCAAGGGCTGGTATTGGTTAAGCGAATCGCTGCAGTTGTTAAGCGAATGACACAGTCATTAAGCCAGCCCAGCTCCTCTCATTAACTTGCTTGTCGGAAGCCGGCTGGAGAGGTTGCAAACGGTGATCACACACCCAAGGGACGCTGCAACTGTTGGAAATACTTGCTAGTTGCCAAATGCCTGCATTGTCATCATGGGCATGCTGCGATGGCTGTAAGCGTGAGGACTGGTCGCGAGTCACTATTTTCAGGGCTGTTGTGACCTCAAACGGTCACTAAATGAATGGCTGTAAGCTGAGGACTGCCTATACCTGAACGGGAATCCTAGGGAAGTTTGTCTCGTTCTTCCTTTCCCGATTTGCAGGTGGGAGTTAAAAATCTCCCACTTTTCACCAATATTTTTCAACATTTATTGCTTTTTGCTCTGAAAGCCGTCAGCCTTTACAGGCTGTTAAGAAACAATTCTCTGTCAGGTTGAGTGAGGCGTATGTCCCAATAACTCTGTTAACAATAGTTGCGTCTTTATCGTGTTTCGCTTTATTGTGCATTTTGTACCTCCCTTGGGGTGTTTAAAAAAACGGAATGAGGCTTCCGATAATCCACATTAACCACGATATGATCTGGAATAATTCTCATTAAAGAACCCGTTGCAGAGATTTCTTTTCCACATCCTTCCAAATCACCGAATAATTCCTGCTAATTTCCCATAAAACTGAATAGAGCCCGGGGTGAATCACGTACTTAAAAAAAACGATCACGGCAGAGCTTCTAATGTTTCTGTTTCACTGGAAAAATTCTTCAGAATTTAGGGAGATTCAGACATATGTCTGCCTTGAAAATAGCCCATGTTGAACTGTCGAGCACAGCGAAGGATCAGCAGCTGAGCACAGGAAACCTTTGACGACATTTTCTATGATGTCATAAAATGTTCTATAAAAACTGCTGGATTTCAGTTCCATGGGAGTCCCGGATTTTGGGCACATTCTGTAAGTTAGCTCATTTGAGACATCGTGGTTCAAAAATGGTTGCCCTACGACACACCGTTTCGCCCAGTTAAAGGTTACAAGAACAAGAGTTTTAACAGTACTTTAGCCCTACTGGGTCATCGCCAGAGCTTCTTATGTCCTGCTTTCACTGGGAAACTTGGGATACATTCAGAGATGTGTCTGCCTTGAAAACAGCCCATGCTCAACTGTACCGCACAGTCCAGCATCAGCAGTTGACCACAGGGAACGCTTTATGACATTCTGTATTAGGTCACAGAATGTTTTATGACAAAGTTTATGTCATAGAGAAATTGCCAAATTTCAATTCCGCAGGAGTTATGGGTCCCAGATTTTGGATGCGTTCTGTAAGTTAGCCCACTTGAGGTACCTTGATTCAAAAATGATTGCCCTACAACACACTGTTTCACCCAGTTAAAGGTTACGCGCACAAACAGGAGAGTTTTAGTAGCATTGCACATAAATATTTTGACAATGTTTGAAGAACAGATTTGGTGTAAGGAACGCATCAAGGCAGCTGCAGGGAACAGAGAGGGTAGCTGGACAGAAATGTCCCCGAACACAAAGTGAGGTCTACCTCAAGAGTGTCGAGGAGGCAAAAAGTCAAGATGGTGGCCACAACCGCATGTAAAAAAACCTTCAATTGCTCGGTTGCAGCCACCATCTTGACTTTTTTGACTCCTCCCTGCAGATGTCCCTGCCGATAGAGAATACTTTCCATTTCCTTCTCAGAGATGTATTTATCGTGCCACCCAGCGACACCCCGCCCTCTTGGGGTGCCTCTTTCTCTGCCTGCTTTCGTGCCCCAACAGCAAGCCGTCAGTGAGATGCTACCAGTGCCAAGAGAGGAGATGGCTGCAGTTTTCTGCTACATACCTTTTAAATTGGGGTGCTTTGCTTCCTCCCAATTCTCCCCCACCCCAGGAAGAAGCATTTTAAGAAATGCATCCGCTTCATCCATTCCTGTCGGCTGCAAGGAGGAAACTGCCTCGTTCATTGGTAGGTGGAGGAATGGTGGAGGGGTCAAGGCTTGGGGCAGAAAACACCAGGACCCTCAAGGCGGGTTCATGAAACAGGCTAGAAAGTGTTTCTCAACCGGGGGGGGGACTTTAAGACTTGTGAACTTCGACTCCCAGAATTCCCAAATGCTGGCTGAGGAATTCTGGGAGTCGAAGTCCACATATCTTAAAGTTCCCCCAGTTGAGAAACACTACACTAAACCCTTTCGTTGTGGTTTACGGAAGAAGCCAAAGTGGTGTGCCTCACGCATAATGCTAAGCCATTGTCTGTAATTCACCAACTCCAATGTGTTCGCTCTTTGGGCTAAACCATAAGCCATGATTTGCAAACCTAGATATTTGGCTTTATTCTTTGTACTGAGCCATGGCTTAAGTACCAAAGTGGGTGTTATCCAGATGGGTCGGTTCAGACTTTATCATAAGCTATAAGCCATGATATGTGAACCACAGTGGGCATGTTCACACTTGATGCTAGCTATAATCCAGAGGACTGGGTTCACACTATATACTAAGCTGTAAGCCACAATTTACAAACCTAGGTGGTTGGCTTTATTCTTTGTACTAAGTCATGATTTACAAACCAATATGGGTATAATCACTAAGCCATAATCCAGTTGGATGGGTTCACATAATATGCTAAACTAAAAGTCATGATTTATGAATCAAAGTGGCCATGTCATTACATCAGCCATACTTGACATTGACTAATTAGCCATAATCCAGAGGGCTGGGTTGACGTTAGCCATAATCCAGAGTGCTGGGTTCACACTGGATATGATAAATATAAACCATGATTGATGCATCAAAGTAGCCATGTTTACACAATATTAAGCCATAATCCAGAGGGCTGGGTTCACACTTTCTACTAACCCATAAGCTGCGATTTGCAAACCAACATGGCTGGGTTCACACATTGCGCAATGCCAACATCAACCAAGGCAAAACAAGAATGCCGCCTGAGGCTTTTTGGGTGCCGTGTCCCTTGGTGTCTGCGGGAAGCTGGCGGGAGGAGTGTGGCCGAGGGCAAGAGGGCTCCAGGTTCTGACCCCCTTCCTCATCTTGCCTTCCAGCCTGGCCGGGATCTCACGCAGCACCACCATCGTCCTGGCTTATCTCATGGCGGCGACACAGCTGGGCTGGCATGATGCCCTCGAGGCGGTCAAGGCTGTGCGGCCAGTGGCCAACCCCAACCTGGGTTTCCGTCAGCAGCTGGAAGAGTTTGGACACAGCCGGTCGATCCAGAAGGTGAGAAACGAGCCAGTGCATCTGGGCCCGTGGGGTGGTGTAGGCAATCCTCGATTTACAACCACAATTGGCACCGGAACTTCTGTTGCTAAGCGATGTGGTTCACGGAGTCGTGCCTGATTTTACTTTTTTGCTGTGGTTGTTAAGCAAATCACACAGTCGTTAAACGAATCCAACTTCCCCCCATTGACTTGGCTTGTCGGAAGCTGGCTTGGATGGTCCCAAGGGTGATCACATGACCCCGGGATGCTGCAACCATCATAAACACATGCCAGTTACCAATTGTCTGCATTTTGATCGTGTGACTACAGGGATGCGGCAATGGTTGTAAGCGCAAGGGCCGGTCATAAATCACTTTTTCCGGTGCCGTTGCGACTTCAAACAGTTGTTAAACACATGGTCGTAAGCCGAGGACTACCGTATCTGGGAAAGAGCTTGGGAGACTGGGCCAAGGGCTACTGCCAAGATAAGAGGCTGCACAGCCCGCAGCCGGATAGTGGGTGGGCAAGGGGCTCAGAGGAGACCCTCCCGAGCTTCTCCGGCTGCGAAGGAGTCGTGGGGCGAGACGAGCTTTCAGACTCGCAAGATTCTGTTTCAGCGCAGTGACGCCAGTTTGCCCGGCCATGCGTCCGGGGTGGCCCGCCTGGTAAATCTGACTGCCCGAGCAAAGCGTCCCCACCCCCCTGCTGCCTTGGGTCCAAAGGCAAAAGCCCTGAGAGCCCCTCCTCTCCCTGGGAATTGCCCCAAGCTGTGCTGGGACAGGTCGGTCCGCACGCCTGGGGGACCCGCGGTCGGCGGAGGGGATGCCCCCCCCCTTAAGAAGCACGGCTGCCGAGGCACCCGGAGCCAGACGGGCGGTTCCGTCCCCGGATTGCTGTTCCTCCAAAACGGTTAGTCTGCAGCAGCGTTTCTCAACCTTGCCCACTTTAAGGTGAGTGGACTTGCGCTCCCAGAATTCCCCAGCCAGCCTATCTTAAAGCAGGCTGGCTGGGGCATTCTGGGAGCTGTAGTCCACCCGTCTTAAAGCAGGCTGGCTGGGGCATTCTGGGAGCTGAAGTCCATCTGCTAAAGTGGCCGGCTTTGAGAAACCCTGGTCTGCAGCAAGCCTGTCCATTCTCTGCACGCGTAGATCCGGGACCTTGCTGGGAGGAGGGGCTTAAAGCCAGGCTTGGGCTTTGCCCCGGAGCCCTCAGCCCCAAAGTCCCAGCTCCCCCTCCAGCCAGGGTGTCCCCCAACTTTTGCCCACTGCCACGTGTGTGTCCTTGCCAGATCCGGCAGAGACTTCAGCACAAGCACCGCGACGTCCCTTTCGACGACCACAAAGCCATCCGAGGTCTTCTGCCCCCTGGCCGAAAGCAGGAGCCCCCCAGCCCCGAGGAGCGGGCTTGGCCGGCGCTGGGTTCGAAGCGCAGCAGCATCAAGCGCGCCGGTTCCTTCGTGACGCGGGTGAAGGAGGCTTTTTCCTGTCTGCCAGCCTGCCTCAAGTGAGACCCTCCGAGCCTTGGGAGCACGCCGGGGACGGCTCGCAGAAGGCAGCAGCAGCCGGGGGGTCGGTGCGCTGGCATCCGAGGAGGGAAGGGCAGGGGCAGGCAGCTCTGGAGGCGAGGAGCCGGGACCGTTGGCAGTGCCAGGCAGAGCTGGCCGGCCGCTTCCTGCCGCTCCAGTCGCCTGTACCCCTCAGGGCATCCCCGAGTCTGACCCCTGCCCGAGGCGGGAGGCCGTGTCCTGGCCCTCCTGGACGGGTGGTTGCCCGATGTTTTCTTGGAGGCCTCCTGCGATGGAGCGGCCGCAGCTCTTGGGGAGGCAGGCACCGCACAGGAAACATCCTCCGCTCAGATTAGCCCAGAAACGGTGACCCGAACCCCGGGACCTGCGACGAGTCCAGAGACTATCCAGGCCAGCAGGGGCTGTGGCAGGGCAACAAGGACCCGACGGGTTTGGAGAGAAAAGGGGAAGCGAAGCGGAACGAAGCACAAACGATTTGCTCGCGGAAATCAGCCCTGGGTCCAGTGGTGCACCGGCGATGCGGCTTTGCCTGCGGCTATATTCACACAACGCCGAGGGGCAGGTTTGTGGCTGTGTTGGCGCCGAGCGCAGAACCAGGTCCGGTTTCGCACGGACCGGTGTGTGACGGCTTAGCCTGGGAGGTTTGTTTCGGGCGCAGTGAATTGTGCAAGTTCAGAAAATGAATAAATAAATAAATTGTATTGAGAATATTAAAGAAATGAAACTTCGTTCAGAGACTAAATTCAGGGTGATAGATGGATTCAGCCGCTCTGCCCGCTCATAAGAAGCGGAAAGCCCCTTTCTGTGGCCAGATCAAAGAACCATTTTGTGAGTCCTCGAGTTCAGAAAGTTAGCTTCGAACCCAGGAATAAAGTTTGCCTCCTTCAGTGCCCGTCCCTGGCCTTGACTGACAGGGGTCGGGCCTGCAAGGAATTTCTGCCCTTGTATGTGATGATCAGACGCATTAAAGACTCGGATGGGTGGCTGTTTCTTCCTTTCCCATCAACTTTACCAGCTGTTAGGGAGACATGCGCCCGTCGCTCTTCTTTCTTGAATGGCTTCGCCCCGGCATGTCCCACCTGTGGCCCAAGGACTGCATGCGACCCTCAACAGCTAGTAACGTGGCCAAAAAGACAATAAAAGAATATTACAAAATAAAAGAAGTTTGTTCTTCATATACATTAAATTGCATGTACATTAACTGGATGATGTCTTTTCTATGCAGCCCAAAACAACTGTCCTTCACTCCATGCACCCAGGCAAGCCAAAAGACTGGGCACCCATGGCTTAGTCGTTGCCAAATGAAATAGAGATTCGTTGATGGCCCGATGTATTTTTCTGTATTGGCCAGTGTGGCAACCTGATCAAACCTTTGTGCCCACAAATTGCCAGTGCTCATAGGTAACAGTAAAGGGTTCCCCTGCCACGAGTGGCTGACTCCAAGGGGTGGTCTCATGTCTGATTCACAGCCAGAGAGCCAGTGTTGTCCGAAGATGCTTCCGTGGTCATGTGGCCGGCGTGACTATACAATACACCGAGGTGCACAAAATGCTGTCACCTTCCCACCAATTTTGGCAGCACCTATTTCTCTACTTGCATTTTGCATGCTTCCGAACTGTCAGGTTGGCAGGAGCTGGGGAAAGTCACGGGAGCTCGCCCTGTGATGCGGCGGCGCCTGGGTCTCGAGCCTGGGCTGCCGACTTCCGGCTGACAAGCCCAGCACTTTCACCGCTAGACGGCTGTGCCAATGCTGCCAATGCTCACAGCAGGAGGAAAACCTGAGGTTTTCTTCCTTGGAGGTCCGACTCAGGCAATTCTCCCATCTCTCGCTTCGCATGGGCTCCCAGACTAGCTTCTACCAAGCTAAGAACTTCCTTTTGTCCATCGTAACACGTTTGCCTGTGCGCATCTCTCAGGGTTGAGACGGGCACCCCGGGCTCCGCAGCTGATTTGTTTCTAATGCGGCGCTTCTCGACCTTAGCCACTTTAAAATGTGTAGACTTCAACTCCCAGAATTCCCCAGCCAGTGCTGGCGGGAGAATTCTGGGAGCTGAAGCCCACATGTCCTAAAGTGGCCAAGGTTGAGAAACGCTGCTCTCATCTTTTGGACCACTGCCACGCTTCGGTTTCAGAGAAAAATGTTAAAAACCTGCTTCGCTCTTCTGTGACATTTTGATGGGTCTTACCGAGATGTTGCCCGGCTATTTATTTAGGCACTTCTTTATAGGCAACGTATGTTCAATGCAGACCAAGAGTGCCGAAAGTTACCAAGCATCAGACATCATGTGCTTGACTGAGAGGCTGAGCGATTCTTGTATTTTAATGCAAGGGAACAGGAATGAAAAGTAAGGGAAGGCGGCACTTCTTCGCCCGAAGATGCTTCCGTGGTCATGTGGCCGGCGTGACTATACAATACACCGAGGTGCACAAAATGCTGTCACCTTCCCACCAATTTTGGCAGCACCTACGCTGCCAAAGGTTTATGAACGGAACGGAAGCTACGCGACTTATTTATGCCCAAGTGTGCTGACAGGCAAGCAGCTGTAGAAAAAATGCCGCCCTCATCCTTTCCTATGGTCCAGCTGGAGCCCAAGTGTCCAAGAGCGGGTTGATCGCTGGTCCAGACAAGCTTCTGGAGTTCAAAGAGTCCATCACAAGGCAGATTAATCGCTGGTGGGATCCGCTTGTGCAGTGGCGACCTTGTGATGGTTTAATTGCACAGCACAGCTGAACCTGGTTCTCCGATGCACGTCCGCACGGGGTGGTGGCCACAAGGACCTTCCAATGGTTGGCCGGCAATAACGTGACAGACCCTAACAGCTGCCTGCACACGGCACCATTAATCATGTCAACTGAAGACCTAGCCGGACACACCGAACCTCCCGCAGATGGTTTTGGGTCATTTATGGTTCCAGGGATTTATTTTGTGGTATTTGCACGCCACTGAGGACTCAGGGAGGCTGGGCTAGTGAAACGCATCCTCAGAATTCGAACTCATAAAAGCGTAGTAAGGCGGAAAATCATAAAAACGAAATACTGTAAGCGACTTGGGCTATCAAACCAGGATCCCCGGGGCCATTACAGCCTTCCTACGGACCCGAGCTGAACGAAAGAAGATGATCTTAACCTGCCTGCAGGACTTGAGTAGCAAGGGTGTCAACAGGCGGAAGGGGAAAGGGAAGTGGGTGACCACGATTGCGCAGTCGCACCCCACCCCCTTTTAAATGGAGGGCTGGGGCTTCAACCATGGGTAGTGATCATCATCGCACCCTTCCTGACTCACCTCCATGGACACCTGTGCAGGTAATCCTTGGTTTAAAACCACTCATTTAGCAACCATGTGAAGTTACAGTGGCACAGAAAAAAGTGACATGGCCAGTCCTCGCATTTACATCCGTTGCAGCATTCCCATGGTCACATGGTCAACATTCGGGTGCTTGGCAGCCAGCGTGTATGCAACCTCCCAGGGTCACGTAATCACTGAAGTCAATAGGGGAAACCAGATCTGCTTAATGACTGAGTGATTCACTTGAAAACTGCAGCGATTTGCTTAACAACAGTGGCAAAAAAAGGCCGTAAGATTGGGCATGACTCACTTGACCGCCTTGCTTAGCAGTGGAGAGTCTGTCTCATTTGTGGTTTTAACCCGAGGACGACCTAGAGGAAGGAGGAACCCTTCAGAAGAAGGGAATTTCAGAGCGTTGGGCAACCAAGGAGAAACCTGCCGCCGTGTTCTCATCCCCCAAGCTCTCCAGGGCTACGGATCACAGACACACCTGCCCAACTGGGATGCACAGAACCAAAAATTGTACCGGGGTGTCCTGCAAGAAACAGGGACCTGGGTCGTGAAGGGCTTGTGGTAAGGATCCACGTACTCCGAAATGCGCTAAAGTTGCTAAAGTGGTTTCGTCTGTTCCGCCACTGGACCAGTTCAGCTCCCAATTAGTGTTCAAAGGGAGCCCCAAGGTGAACCTTCGGCAGTACACAACTTTGAGGTGCTTGACGCCGCGAGGGTCAGTTGTCAAAGCATTCCCAAACTCAGTCTCTGCCTGCTGTTGTGGGAGGAACCACGAATCCCGAAGGACCCATCGATCCTGAACGATCCTGAACGACCTCCTTCTGGGGAAATGCAGCCCCATCAGTCACGAAAGATGGAATGATGCTGGTGCCAGGTGATGTCTGGACAAGTGACACTCTGTCTTGGTGGGGGGTAAACCGGGTCTGCTTTATCCTAACAGCCTCCGTATGATCTCAGCATCCCTCGTTTGAGCTTGGGAGGAGACCCACACGGGGTGAGAAGGTGCTCTACCCTGCTGCGATCAAAGCCTGACTCTTCTGTGTCACTATCACCCTGTGGGCCCGCCCATCAGGTGGAAGTGGAACCACTGTGCTACACTGCCACTAGCCCTCAACCTCCAACCCTACAAGGAGCTCATGATCGGTAGTCCTGGAGACCACTGAAAGATCTCATAGGACTTTGAATCTTTCTGTTCCAGAAATGTCTGTTTCTGTCCGGCTGACAAGCCCAGCATCTTAACTCACCCTGTCCCCAAAAAAGCACTCCGTGCCCCTCTTTCTCCCCTCCTCTTCTTCGTTTTTCCTCCTGAGCCGTGAATGGTTATAAATACATTCCAGTCACTTTTCAGAGCGAGATGGGCGGCATATAAATTGAACAAGTAGAAATAGACAGACAGATAATACCGTCGGCTTTGCCATTTCTCTTTGGATCGTTTCGATTATTTTTAAAAACCGTTCCTCTTTTATCCGCAAAAAAACCCCACAACGTTTCCTAAGTGTCTCAGACGGCCTTGCTGTGTGATATTGCAGGAATTGCTTGACAGTGAGAAAGGCAGCGTGCAAATTTAATAAATAAATAAATAAGAACGGGGATCCGAAGGGGACGTCCCTGCTTGACCTTGGTTGGACTGTTCAGGATGACTTGCCTCAATGGATTTGGGATTTACGGTTGGCCGCGCAGCCGGATGTTTAGACTGGGTCTGGCATTTTTGTCCACCGATTGAGTCCTTCCAAGGACCTGTGATAGGCAGATGCTGAAAGGGATCATCGTCGCAGGTTGTCGGCTGCTCCGAGCAAAGCTGCCTTCTGCAATTGACCGGTGGTGAGTCGGCCAGTGCCGACGATGGTGTTCAAGGGTGCTCCGGTTGTTCTGGGATTGCACCCGAGGCCCTCTCACTATTGGAACCGCCTTTGCTTTCTTTTGCCACAGTCGTCGTATTCCTCTTTGCAGGTCTTTGTGTTTTTTTATCTTATCCAGTTCTTTCTTTTCTCTTCTGCGGCCTCCAAGAACTGCCATATCCACTATCCAGGCTTTTTTGTCTTTCTTATCAACAGTGATTAAGTCTGGGATATTACGTGTCAGGTACTATACCGTACTTATGTCAGAAGCACTTTCAAGGCACTTCTGGGTTAAGAGGATTACCTGGCGGCATCACCATTACCTGGACGCCTTTCATGTCCTTGTTACTTTCCCACCAAAGTGGTACCTATGCATCGACTTGCATTTGCATGCTTTCGAACAAGTGCTGCTCCGGTTGTTCTGGGGTTGCACCCGAGGCCCCGTCACTATTGGAACCGCCTTTGTTTTCTTTCGCACAGTCGTCGTATTTCTCTTTGCAGGTCTCTGTATTCTATCCACAATCCAGACTTTTTTTGTCTTTGCTATGACAGTCGTTAAGTCTGCAGTGTTATGTGGCAGGTGCTTGTCTATTTCTATTGTTCTTTTATTATTTTATTAATTTACAGTCAGCCGGAATTATTGTAATTATTTTATCCTGCCTTTTTAATATACAGTATAACTCCAGGCAGCAAGCAAGGCTAATGCTCCAGCTAAAGTTCCCAGCAACCCCACCCTCCAAGATCAGGCTCAGATCCACCCCAGGAAGTCTTGTCATTGAATTAAACCTTTGTCCTAGAACTATTCATAGGTACAAGAGTGCTGGAATTCCAGAAAAAAAGGTACTTTTTCTCTCTCTCTTGTTGTTTCCTGCCAAGGCAATATTGAGCCCAGAAATAAAATCACAGGCAGAAAGAAACTGCATAAGCAGTTAAGGGAGTGAAACAAGTACTGAAAAAAAACTCAGTCTGAAACTGTCTGTACAGAACTACAGTATGCAGTTTGTTAAAGACATTATTTGCATTAACTATCACTTAGATGCAAGGTGTGTGACTGTCTTCCTTACCCACCTTCCGAAATACACGTCGAGTTAACCTTGAATAGCTTTTTATAGCTAAGCAATTCCAGCCCGTTTTATTAATTTACAATTCAGTGTAACCTGCAAATACTGTACACAAAGGAGGGTTTAAGCTCCTTGCTGCAAATACAGCCTAAGTCAATGAAGATTCTCAGTCATCCAGGCAGAATTGTTTGGAGTTTGAGTCATGGCAACCAAAGGAAAAGAAGTCTGTTGCCATGTCTCACCCTTCAGAAAACACAGTCTAAGGTTTTATAAGGCTGAGTTTTCCTTGGTGGCCTCCCTCCAACTGAGTCCGAGAAAGCCGGAAAGATGCAGAAGGGCTGCCCTCCCAATATGACTGCATTCACACAGGGTGAACGACTTAATGGTGTGTAATCACCATCACTGCAGCCTGCTTGATCCCAATTTCTTGAATAAACCACAGTGGGTTAAGCCACAGGTGGTCAGCAAACGAAAGAGGTGGTTCCATAATTCTGGGGTCATGCAGATGCAAAGTTGCCGCAAGCCATTCTGAAAGATCTGCCATCATTAGCTGAACACCTGACTCCTGCTATACGACAGGGCACAAAGCGCAAAGAGCTCCACATTAACCCACATGCTCTGCCCGAAGCGTAAACATACTTATTAACAGACCGTGGCTCTAAGTCTACACTTCCCTGTATTGCATTTCTGCTGGCTGCATGCTTTGGATGCACACTTTATTGCCGAATACACAGTTTTGTTCATTTGTTTATGCCATTGTTTTATTTACTGTTGTCTCGCAAGTACGCTGAGAGCGGCTGTACGGAGTCAAATTCCTTGTGAGTCTAACCATGTTTGTCCAATAAAGCATCTGAATCTGAAAGGCTGGATAGGCTGCAGCCTAAGCTGGATTGCTTTCAGAATTCAGTCCTGCTGCTCCTGGACAAAAGTCAGGATTTCTACTCTTCTCACTTTATAATTTCTTGTTCTTTCTTTCTTTCTCTCTCTCTCTCTTTCTCCCTCTCTCTTTTTCTCCCCTCCCCTCCTTCTCTTTCCTCCTTGCTCTCCTCCCATCTTCCTTCCTTCCTTCCTCCCTCCCTCCCC
>JANHZU010179679.1:0-17394 GCA_032468055.1 Acrochordus granulatus
CCTGTCCATTTTAGTTCACTGATTCCTAAGATGTCGACATTCAATCTCGCCATCTCACGTTTGACCACATCCAGCTTGCCTTGATTCATGGATCTCACGTTCCAGGTTCCTTTGCAGTATTGTTCTTTACAGCACTGGAGTTCCCTTTCACCTCCAGTCACATCCATAGCTGAACATCCTCTCGGCTTTGGCCCAGCCACTTCACTCTTACTGGAGCTACTTTTAATTGCTCTCTGCAGTTCCCCAGAAGCATGTTGTACATCTTCCAACCTAATGGGCTTATCTTCCGGTGTCATATCTTTTAAATTTTTGATACTGTCCATGGGATTTTCTTGAGAAGGATCCTGGAGTGGGTTGCCATTTCCTCCTCTGGAGTCCTGTAGCTCATTTTTCACCAGATGTCCAGAAACTCCAACATCTAGTGTGGTCCTTGTTGACCGGGGTGATAACCAAGCCAGTATGATTTTCTGTAAATTACATCTGACCATATTTTTATGGGAGGGAAGCACAACTCACCTCACAGGGTTGCTGTGGAAGTGAAAATAGGACGAAGAAGATGTTTGTTAGATATGTTCACCACCTTGGTTTGTTCATAAAAATAATAAAGGTGGGATATAAATAAAATAAATAAATAAATAAGCAAACACAGTAAATTTAAAGTTATAAGCCTAATTTTTATCTATAGGGAATCCAGGAATTTTTTTTTGTCTTAGTTCAGCAAATAAAATCCATTAGGAATGATCAGAAATATCAAACAAATAATTTATCCCTAGTCAAATAGTCCAAATTTATATTCTTATTTTTTAGTCTGTCTAATCTTGACCTTTAAATCATTTGCATGGCATTGCAGGATTTGTTGCTATTGAGACAGGACCTTCATCTGGTATTAATAAAGATAAATAAAATAAGCCCTTGGGTCACTTCAGGATGATGGTCACTGCAACTGCATCCAGAGGTCTAATTCCTCATGCAAAAATATCTGTTGAATCTGGAGGATTTCATCAGAATGACAAAATATGTGCCTTGACATCATAGTGCAAGTTAAATAATAGATAATCTTCATTCAATGGCTGTCTCATTCAGTACCCATTCAAAGTTATGAGAAACTTTCCAGTGATGAAAAAGTTACTTTTTGACCAAACCTCACATTTTTGACTTTTACACGTCTGTGAAACAGAGGAAGCTGAAGTCAGATCACATAGTTTCACTTAGTGATCACTTCCCTTAATGACCAAGTTGTCAGTCCCAGTTGCGGTTTGTCAACCAGAACTATCTATATATGTACATGCAATGTTGTGCTGCAGGTACAATATGGGTGCAGCGCATCACAAGACTGTGATGCCTGCTTCGTCTGCCTTGCCTGCAGACCCTGAGTAGTTAAAGCAGTTTTTAGGCTTTGCTGAAAAAACAGTGAGGCCGATCAAGGCCTTAACCAGTCTAACTCAGCATCCTCAAACCCGATTTGGAACAGGATTTGCAATAAGGATCTTTGCCAGACCGAGACTTCATAAGAAAAACCTCACATCTTCATAAGAAAAACCTCGCATCTTCAGCTCAGACTGTGGTGTGATGATTAATCGGGAATGTGAACAATGCAGATGTGAACAATGCATTACGATCATATGAAGGTGTCGGTGTGGGCAGATAAACAGGCAGGGTTTGGCGTGGGAGATGTTGGAACCACAGCGACGAGGCAGGAATCAGACCAGGGTCAACTTCTTTTATTCCATTCCTTGTGCGCATGAGAGCGCAGCCATGTTTGCTTCTCACTCAGAGACTGTCTGGGCAAGTCGGTGCAGTTTTCCAGACAAGGTCTTTCCAGAAGTGTTTCGCCCTTGCTTGCATCCTAGAGCTGAGAGAACATGACTGGCCCAAGATCATCCAACTGACTTTGTGCCTAAGGTAGGACTAGTTTCTAGCCTGATGCCTTAATTTCTACCCCAAACTGGCTCTAAAAAAGGAAGGAATTTTTCAAAGCACCCAGTTACAAAGCACGTTAACTCTGGATATCTATTTATTGCAACATACCCATTTTTCGCCTTTCATCCTAATCTGTGCCTGCCTGAATGCACTTCAGGAGGCTTTCTGAACCCAGCAACATCTGGAGGAGAATATTCACGAGATCTCCATCAGCGCAGCAATCGGTGACATGCAGATCAGGTCCGCCAATATCCCAGGCAGAAGGAAACTAGTTGGTGCAGATTGCCAGGGGTATTCGATGAATAAGACAGAGCAAGAGGGAGATGAAGAATCGCAAAACTGGACAAGATAGACTGGGAAGTAAAATTAAAATGTTCTGTAGGGTTGCCATGAGATTATCTGAAGATGACCTCAGAAAAGAAAAAGAAATCATCTCACCACCAATCCCTCCCACTCCCATCAGCATAGCCCATATCTGTATAATGGGCAGAGCAAGGTATTACCAGGTAGACCTGATAGCAAACACAATTAAACAAGCTAATTCTACTTTACTGTAAAGTATACTAACAGAATTTTGCAAATTTGATGGTACAAATCTCCCACTGTGTCTTTTATAGCCTGAAAAACTCAGGAGGATCCCTTCTGAGCCTCTTGTGCCCACTATACGGTTGTGGGCTATGTTGCCTCTTATCTGATCATTACCTAGGCAGCATCTCTTCCTCCCTGATCTCCCAAGATTATTCCCACATACCATTACACTCCCCCCATAAATAAAAAATCCCAACCCCTCCCAGCTAGGTAAAATAGCCATCCACATCTGGCAGCACTATCCTGCTTAATGTAAGTTGCGCCATCACCAAAATCCTTGATAGAATGAAGATCTGGAATGGATAACTTCCATCTTACACTTAAGCCCTTCATGCTCCCATATTTTTTTTCAACAATGTTCACAATATGGCAATTGCATCATAATTGTGGGGATTGGGGAAAGTGTGCTCTGAAAGTGATATTTAAGAGCACTGCACACACTTGTTTCAGGATAAAAGGTGATCTGAAGTACCTGTTTGAATCATACCCTTTTCAATCTCCCAACAGTGAAGTTGGTTGGATTCTTGGTTCAATATTGCCCTCTTACGTGTTGATGTTAGATTGCAAATAGATGGAGATTCTGCTGTGTTACAATAACCATTTCAATTGTGAAGTTGTGAAATTCAGCTGTTGGCAAACCCTAAGCGAAATGCATTTTTCTTCAGTTAAATTCTGATTCATTTTGGCAAGATTCGTTTCTCAGGAAGTTGCGTGAGATGTCTTTACAGAGTTATCTTCGACGATAACCCATCTCATCGCACAAGTAGCAAAATGAAAATACAACGCTGTGGACCATAAACAGACGAAACTGAATATAATTTCTCAATGAGGACATGCCAAATTGGGATCCACAGATCACAATTAGGTTTGTTTATTTATTTAAATGAGAAGTCTGGTTAAATTTGATAGTGTGCCATCAAGTGGATTGTACCTTCTGGCACCCATATAGATCAATCTCCTTGTAATGTTCTAATCCCAGTTTGTTCTTTCAAGTCTCCCAGCAGTGCGCTCATCAGGAGCAGGGAACCTCTCACTTCCAGATGTTGATAATCTAAGATCAGATCTATACAGATCAGAATGGTGCAAACCATTGACACTTTGTGGAAGTGAAAGTTGGACTTGGAAGAAATAGGACAGGAAAAACATTGATGCTTTTGAACTTTGGTGCTGGGGAAGACACCCTGAAAAAATAATCAATGGACCATTAAACAAATGAAACCAAAATTTTCATTCCAGGCACAAACGGCATTGACGACGATGTCAATGGAAAAGCCTGATAGCGGCGGTTTTCAAACTCGGCAGCTTTAAGAGCTATGAACTTCAACTCCCAGAATCCTCCAACCAGCACGCTGGGTAGAGAATTCTGGGCGACGGAGTCCCCACGTCACAAAGTCACCAAGATTGATAAGAATATAGCTATTCTTATAGAGCTATAGGATACCATGGGCTGTTTATTTTTTTCTACTACTTTTCCCTTTCTTCACCTATTTCCAAACAATCATTTGTGGTACAAACACAGTATGTTTCAGTGTCATCAAGGAGTACAATATATATATTGCACAGAGAAGAGAGGGTTAGTCTAGCTTTTAATCTGATACTCCATTAGGGAAGACAAATTAAGTGGAACCTTGAATAATAGGTGCTTAGTGGAACATCATAGAATATTTTGATTTTTGCCTGGGGGAAAGGGAATAATTTGAATTTTGTAGATGGCTGAAGAAAGCAATTAAGAGGTTTCTGGACGACTTTCAACATCTTGAGATGCAAAATAGGTACAATACATTTACTGTCTTTCCAGCAATTTAACCTCTGCACTGTCTAGAAATGGGCCCAGCTGGTCTTTTGAAAGTCTTATCCAAATTTATGCACAGAGTTTCTTTTTTTATTTTTTTTCCAGCGAAAGAGAAAAATCACCTAATCGTTTCTCAAAAGTAGAATAAGAACTTGACCACTGAAAAAACCCCAAGGGAAGTTTCCTCTCTTGAGATTAAGTGGAAATCTAAGAAACTGAAAAAAAAAATTATTATGGAATTAAACAAACAGGAGGGCCTTCACATGATCACTCATGCTGTGTTCACTTTATGACTGGACTACTGCAGTGCGCTCAACGTGGGCCTGCCCTTGAAGACCATCTGGAAGCTGCAGCTGGTTCAAAATGAAGAAATGGGCCCTTCACATCATGCATGTGGGTCGCCACTGCTACATAAGCTGCACTGGCTTCCAGTCTGATTCCAGGTGCAAGTCAGGGGGCTCGCCATCACTTAGAAAGAACTGCATGACAGAGGAACTGGTTATCTGAGGGTCCACCTATCTTCAGTTGTTTCTGCTTGTCTGGTACATCACAGTGGGTATGCTCCAGGCCCCTTCTATTAAATGATGCTATCATGTGGGACCAAGGAACCAAGCCTCTCCTGTCACAGCCCCTGCCCTCTGGAACAGCATACCCTGGAGACATGCATGGCTCCACTTCTTGGTTTCTGGAAGTCCCTTAAGACCTGGTTCAGTTCTCAGGCTGGGGACTTGTCAAGCTGATTGTTAATGTTTTTGATGGGCCCTGTTGTAACCTAGAAGCCAGATCTGTGTTCGAGAGCTGACTGCCTCACAAAGGATCCCAGTGTTTTTTAAGCTCTTAGAAAGTTTATTCACCTGCTGCCAACTTTTCCATCAACAGGGGGACCTCCTGGGATGACTCCCCTCCCTTCTGGGGGTATCCAGTAAGAACAAGAAATCGCATGCCTAATTGTGAGCTAGGCATAGCTTTTATTCTTAAAAATAGTACGCAAGCACCTAAACAGGATACACAACAATGTTGTATAAAAAATCCAGGAACAAAGTTCTGTTTATCTTCAGAGTAGAATGGTTCTATAATGTAGAGTTTATAAACGTAAAGTGTTAGTTAGTTTAATTTAATCCGTTCATTTAATAGATCAAAATCAGATTGGTAATTTAAAACACGCTGAGAGTTGCTGTTGTATTGAAACTGACAAAAATGTAGTTTTGCTTTGACTTGCCAGGTGTGCTCACACAGCATTCCTGACCTGCTCTGCCAACATATTCAACGTGGTGCCGGCCTTGAGAGGTAGGCCAGATAAGAAGCGCATCCCGAAGTACGAGCTCTGCCTTTATTGTAAGGTTGCATTAGCAAAATCTTGCAAGTCCGAAAGTCCATCTCTTCTCCCCTTGTCTTTATCAATCCAAGAAGGTCCCTTCTGAGAATGTGCCACGTTCCCATTTTTGTCCTGTGGGCTCAGCAGCCTCTTCCCTAACCATCGCCAAACCTGAGGCTCTTCCACCTAGGGTCATTCCCACGTACCACGACATATGGCTTCTTTTAACCTTGATCAGCTCTTCCTGTGACAGATTCAGCCCGATGGGTGACTTTATGGTGCAAAAGATGGAGCCAATGCAGACAATGGCTCAGGTCAGTGGCCCGCTTGGAGTTGGGTACGTGAATCTGGGCAGCAGCAATTCAGCAGCCGTGGAAGCTCGCGAGGCGGTATCCGTCGGTGAGGGTGGAAACAAGTGTTAGCCGTGCCCGACATAAAGGGAATCGTGCAAACGTTTGCCTGAAACAGGCTTTCTGTTGGGAAGGGGAGGGAAAGTCCCTTAGAGCCCGGCCACACCATTTCTCATGGTTAGGGACAAAGCCAGTTGTGATGTTACCACAGAAAGTGTTCAGGTCCAAAGTTCCTCTCGATGTGAGCTGGGCGATACCCTCGCCATTGGGAGGGGTCGGTAAAACAGAGCCGTGCTGCTCGGACTTTTCTTGATTAAGGCAGGAGCATCCAGACATGTGCTTGCTGTCCGATTTGCTCAGATTCCGAAACCCACTCCTCCACCTTGCATCCGTTCGGCAGGTCCCCGTGACTTGACCTACTTCTGATGCTGACTTGCATTTTCCTTCTGCTGGGTTCCAATGAAATCTTCTCATTTCTGTTGTCTGAACACTTCAGGCAATGTTTATGCACCGGAATCTCACTGCCTGCTGTTTCTTTCCCTTTTCCATTCCTTGTGGCTTTCCTTGTGCAAAGAAGTGACGAACAGGATACGGGCAGAGCCCAGCAGATAATACAATAAATCTGAGTCCAATTAAAATTCCAAGCGAGTTAAAAAAGAATAAAAGAGGAGGGGAGGGGAGGGGAGAGAAGAGGAGAAGAGGGGAAAGGAAGGGAGGGAAGGAGGGAGGGAGGGGAGAGGAGAGGAGAGAGAGGTTGCTTAGTGACCTTTCAAAGTTATGACGAACCCCCAAAGGGTATTTGCAATCTGAATTTGAAGTTCTGACAGCTGGCCCCCCTGTGATCATGTGACCACGTTTTGGGCACTTGGCAACTGACCCACATTTATGTTTTTTTTGTTGTTGTTGCAACGCACGGTCATCTGACCGAGATTTACAGCATTTTTGCCAAAAAAACAGGATTCATATCTGGGTTTTGGCAAAAGACCCCATTGTGAAGAATTGGTTCGTTTAACCACTGCAGCATTTAGTTCACTTAACAATTCCCGCAAAAAAGGTCACACAATCACATGAGCGACCCGCTTTACAACCGTCATGACTTACGACTGTCATGAGTAGGCTCCATTTTGGACGTAACTCGAGGACTACCCACAATCATAAGTCTCGTAAATGATGGTATCAACGCTCTGCTTTTTAAAACATCTTATCTCTTGTTCCTCAATCCTGGTTCTTTCCTTTTGCCTGCTGTTTGTCCCATGTTTGCTCGTTGACTTTCAAAAACGTATTTTGTTGCTTAATAAACAGACATCAAGCTACGTTTCGGCTAGATGATCTGTGGTCGGATGCGGGACTGACCGGGAGGGAGCGCGCTGGGTGCCCCCTAAACTGGAGATGGTGCGGGGTAATTTTCCATCGCTATCGTGACGGTGGCCGCCCTTCTTCCAACAAGGGGCCGCAGATGAAAAGAGCACCCCAGTTCCAGCTGCCCTAGATGGAGCCATGGGCGAGGGGGAGCGGCGCGCGCTCCGCCGGCATTTTCACTCCGGCGCAGACCGGCTGCGGGTGTTCGGTCTCGCCCGCGCAAGAGACTTCTGCCCTTCCGCGCGGCTTTCGCAGTTGACCCGAACGGCTGGCTTCCCGATGACTCTTCCTGCGGTTCTCCAGCTTGAAAGACAGCAGAACATCCCTGCCATGGTGCCAGCCTGCCCGGGCACGCTTGTGACCTCGCGGCGCCCGTGTTGACGCTCGGCCCCTCGCCCCCCGCAGATGCCTGGGCAGCAGAACGAGCTCTGCGGCGCCGCTGAAGGCGCCCTGCGGCCCGCCCTGAAGAGGAGCCGAGAGGCTTTCCCCCGGTGGGCGAGCAGCGGGCTGGAAGCCCGGAGGCGGTGAGTTCCAGTCCCGCCGTAGCTTTGGAAGCCAGCTGGGGTCCTTGGGCCAGTCGCCAGGAGGATGGTGAGTGTTGTGCCTCCGGAGCTCGGCTTCTCGATCGGGGGCTCTGGGGAATCTGGGAAGTGGTCCCCGCACACTCGAACGGGTCGTGCACGATTCGGCTCCCGGAAAATGCGGGGCTGGCCAGCTGACATCAGACGCCCCTTGATCAAAGGTTCTGGGTGGTTTTTCCCCTTCATGAGCGGGTTCTGCTGCCGAAAACGTTTAAGAACCCCAGACTGGGAAAAGGCCTTCTCTTGCCTCCGGAAGACCCGAGCTTTCTTCCAGGGACGAGCCGGCTGCGAAACTGCCGATCGCTTCGCTTCCGAAGCAAGCAGACGGCTTTGTTTGGCTTCCTACTCGCTCCCCGTTGTTTTTCAACGACGATGTTTTTAGAATGGAAAGGCTGCGATGAAGTAGGATCTCCAGATGCAGCTCACCCCTAGTTCATGCTGATCTATTCTGACTTCCAAAACTACAGATCAGTGGATGGATGCAGAGGTGTCCATAGGGAGAGAATTACCCTCTTGACCTGTGTCACGACACGTTTTTGCGTTTTAAAGGCAGGGCTTCCTTTCCATGGTTGGGACTGTCATATTGGGGGTCTTGACCCTCCCCTATAGACACCAGGAAAGGGAAGAGAAGGGAAATAGAAGGAAGGAGGGAAGGCACTCTTTGGATAGGTCAAGAGAAGCGAAGGGGGAGAGGAAGGAGGGAGGGAAGGGAAGGGAAAGGAGAGGAGGGAAGGCACTCATAGTCAAGAGTAGCAAAGGGAGAGAGGGAAGGAAGGAAGGAGGGAGGGAGAAAAATGAAGGGAGAGAGGGAAGCAGGGAAGGCACTCACAGGATAGGTCAAGAGTAGCAAAGGGAGAGAGGAAGGAGAGAGAGAGGGAAGGAAGAAAAGGGGGAGGGGAAGGAGAAAGAAGGGGGAAGGACGGAGAGGGAAACGGAAAGGAGGGTCCTCCATAATCCCTCTCTCCTCCACACACCCAGATGCATACTAAGATCTTGGTGCTATCTCTGCACTCAGGATTGTATTCCCAAAACAGTTTCCGCCTGCTGTTTGAACCCAGCCCCCTTGTAGGAGGGTTTGGAATCAGCGGAGGACAAAAAGGATGACCCCCCACACGCACTCACACAGACACACCCTACGAGTCAATCACCTTTTCTCTGCAATTTATTTTTTATAAATCACTCATGAGTTTGTTTCCTGTTCATTATTCCTTAAAATATGAATGATTAACATTCTAGCCCTCAAGGCTGAGAAGAAAACCTCAATAAAACCCCAGAAGCTGGAGAGGGGAGGAGGAAGGCCAAGTCAGAGGGAAGAGCAGCGTTGTCCTTTATAAAACGCACTTCATCACATATACACACAGATATAAATTTTGCCTTAGTGTACTTCCTTGCAGGATTGTTAAACAGACCTCACTGGCACATGAATGCTCCATGTTTGGAGTCTGTTCTCACAAACTTCCTGCCAAGAGTTTTACATCCTCACATTCAGTCTGGTCTGAATGACACTGAGTAATGTAGTTCTTTTGATATCACACACCGGGGGGGGGGGACACTTGCAGCTTGGTCAGGTCATCAGAAGTAACACACAATCTAAAGTGCAATGTGATTCACTGTTTTAAGACTGCCCCCATTGCTGAGCATGTGCAGAGTGCTCTCCCTCCTAGCCACCAGCACCAGGCTTTTTAGGGAAAAAGCTGAACAGTGCCCAGATCATCCGGATGGGGCACAGCAGGGAAACCCACAACACACACTCAAAAGGGTGGGTGGCATTTAGTCAATTCTGCCCCCATCATTTTGGGAGGGGTGCTTCTTTTCACCCTAAAATGCAATCAGGAACTGGCCCAACTCTCACTGACGCACACGCGCGTGCACACACACCATTTGACCTCCCCTCTGGAAAAATCTCGGGGTTCAGAGGCTCATGAGCCCATTCACATCTTCTCTCTGCCCCCGCCCCACTTAGGGGACTTTGACTCTCTCCTCTTTTAGGGCACCCAATAACCCATCACTCACCTTGCCCCACGGTAACAGACGCGCCTCTGCAAAGTTCATGCAGACATCACCTCTCCCCCACCTGTCCAGTTGGGGATGATGGGGCTTGGGATCCGGAAGCCCAGGTGTGGTAGCATCGCACTTATACCTTTCCTCTGACTCCAGCTGACCCCTGCCTAACTTGGGGGGAAAGGGGGTTCAAGTAAAAGTTACCGGTCGGAGCTTCGCAGCAGGGTTCAACCTCGCCGGCTTCTCCCGATCCGACCGGAGCCGCTTCTCCTCCGCAGGCCGCGTTCACGCAAGCAGAATTGCGGCAGGGATCAAGGCGAGCTTCCGAAATCCACCCTTTGAGTGATGCTAAGGAAGCCAAATCAGGGATCTGCAGGCACTGGGGGCTCATTTTGCTCTCCTCTCCTTCCCCCCCTCGCAGCTTTTTAAAGACAGAACCCCATTTTGACCCAGATCCACTCCTTGCTCCATTCTCACGTGCCTTTAACGTCGTGAGAACCCGAAATGCTCATGTAGCCCTCCCGAGAAGGAGGGCAGGCGAACCCTTCCCCTAAAAGCGGCAACCCCCCCAAACCCAAAAAAAACCCGGGGGGAAAGGGGCCCCCCTCGCAGGCGGCTTGAGGAGGGGAGAGCAGAGAAGGGGGAGCCCCTCTTCGCCCCCACACACCTGGCTTGTCCCCGCTGCTCGCTTGGCTTCTCTGCGGCGCTGGGTTGGAGGTGGCCGACGGGGAGGGGGCGATCTGGCCCCCGGGAGGTGGCCAGCCGGCGCCCCCACTCTTGGATCGCTGGGGAGGGCAGGGAAGGGCCCGAAGGAAGAGCGCCCGACCAGGGAAGGCTGCTCCGGCCAGGAGCCGGTCCAAGCGCAGCGCAGCCACGAGGCGACCCGGCGGCGTCTGGGGAGGGGGCGGGAAGAAGAGGAGGGGAAGAAGGGGGGGAAGAGGAGGAGGAGGAGGAAGGCCGGCCCCCATGGCGCGCTCTCTTTTCCGCGTTCCCGATCCACGTGTCGCCCCAGAGCTCAGCTGGCGCGCCCGCGCCCCGAACCGCGAAGGCGTGGGAATGCGCCCGCGGGCACCCTGCTGACCCTTCTCGGGGCGACACCTGCGCCCTGAGCTCTTTTGCGCTGCTGTATTCAGCGATGCTGGATTAGCGCAAACTGTAAGATGGCGAAAAGACCAACCCGTGTCTAGTTTTTTTCCGCAGGTAAAGGACTTGCGCCGATACTGTGGTCGGCTTCTGTGGGTCGTGCAGGTGCACGCGAAGGGGTTGATTTTAATTCTGTAGCCTTGTGTGAATGGCCAGTTGCGCTTAAAAAGGATAAATCCTTTTTTAACCCCTTTATGTCCTGTGAACAGCCCTGATCAACGCACTGGGTGAGTCCTTTCCTTGACATAAAGAAAGTCCTGGGTTCAAATCCCACAATTCCAATTAAAAATGGACATACTTCTCTGCTGAAGCCCCAATTTGCCTCTTTATTTGTTTGGTTGTTTGTTAAATGTATATGCCGCCTTTCTCACTATCCAGAGTGACTCTACGCAGCTTTCAATATTTATTGGTTTATTCAATGTATATGGCCACCCACTCCCCAGGCTGCCTGCTTTTTTTCCATAGGAGAACAAATTAATGCAATTTATCCCTCTTCTCCACTCCACTTCATCTTGGGCCTTGGAGCTGCTTGTATTAAATTACAGTCTCAAAGTTGAAAATAATCCCCTGGTTGCCTTTCCTACTCACCCTGGGGCAAGCAGTTCACTTGCCAAGACCACCAGCCAGAGGGTGTCCTTTGAAAGTTGCTACCTTCTCCATATGAGGATGTACTGACACCTTGTGTATTTTTTTTTAAATCCTAATTGTGAAAAATAACGCTGTGACGTCTGAATTTGGACACGTTTGCTTGTCCCTGAAGATTTCCAAAGTTTATTGTAATTCCAGATTTAATTTGCAGAGACAGCAGAAACATTTTTGTTCCTTACATTGCTGTGTTTGCACAACTTGCCCACGATTTCACAGATTAATGACACACCAGACCAGTGTTTCTCAACCTCAGCAATTTTAAGATGTATAGACTTCAAATTCAGCGGGGAATTCAGGGGGGAATTCTGGGAATTGAAGTCCATACATCTTAAAGTTGCCAAGATTGAGAAACACTGCACTGAACCATTTAAACTCTCCTCACCCATCCTGGCTGGTTCCACACAATGTACAAAGCTGAAATATGGATTTTGGCTTGTTCTTTTTGCACGTGTGACACACACACACAGTATTATGTGGTTCACCCAATACTCTGAAATATACATTAACCTCACAGTTGGTGAACTGTGATACTAGGATAGACTGGGCAACACTCACCCTTGGGTGAATGAAGCCAGCCAATGCATTGTGTGACTCGAGCAAATGTGGTTTTGTAACTGTTTTATGGCTTCATGTTTTGTCTGAATCTAGGTTATTGGATCACAACAAACGGTGGCAATACCAGACTACCTTGCCTCTCTTTTGAGAAACCTCTGATTGGTTCCAAATTGGGAAAGGAGTACAGCAAGGCTGTATATTGTCACCTTGCTTCTTTAACTTATGCGCAGAGCACATCATGTGAAATGCTGGGCTGGGTGAATCACCAGCCAGAATTAAGATTGCCGGGAGAGACAACAACAGCCTCAGATGTGCAGACGATGCCACTCTAATGGCAGAAAGCGAAGAGGAGCTAAGGAGCCTCTTGAAGAGGGTGAAGGAGGAGAGTGCAAAAGCTGGCTTGAAACCCAACATTAAAGAAACTAAGATCATGGCAACTGGTCCCATCACTTCCTGGCAAGTGGAAGAGAAAGAAATGGAAGCAGTGGCAGATTTCACTTTCTTGGGCTCCAAGATCACTGCAGATGGTGACTGCAGCCATGAAGTCATGCTTCTCCTTGGGAGGAAAGCTGTGGCAAACCTAGATGGCGTATTAAGAAGCAGAGACATCCCCTTGCCAACAAAGGTCCACATAGTCAGGGCTATGGTTTTCTCAGCAGTAATGTATGGCTGTGAGTGCTGGACCGTAAGGAAGGCTGAGCATTGAAAAATTGATGCCTTTGAATTGTGGTGCAGAAGAAGGTCCCTTGGACGGCAAGATCAAACCAGTCAATCCTACAGGAAATCAACCCTGATTGCTCTTTGGAGGGACAGATATTGAAGCTGAAGTTCAAGTACTTTGGCCACATAATGCGCAGAGAGGACTCATTAGAAAAGACTGTGGTGCTGGAAAGGATTGAAGGGAAGAGGAGAAGGGGAAGGCAGAGGATGAGATGGGTGGATAGCATAGTCAGTGTGATGGGTGTGAGCTTGGGAAGACTCCGGGAGGCAGTGCAGGACAGGGGCCTGGCATGGTGCAGTCCATGGGGTTGTGAAGAGTCGGACACGACTGTGTGACTGAACAAATAGGAAAGCACTACAGTGTGATGCGTGTGTTCCAGCCACATGCTAATTCCAAGGGAATAATAAAATGGTTATATTAATATATTAAATATATAATCTATTATATGTGTCTGTATTAATACCTATATAAAATGTATATAAATATATGTAAGTTGCTCAAGAGAATTTCCTGCTGACAAGTTCTCAGGTGGCACCATGCTTGCCCAATGTTAGGATCATGTCGGGACCTTCAGAATACCGACTATGGCGATCCTTGCAGAAGCAAACAGCCGGTTGCTTGTCTCTGACGAGATGCAACATCCTTCCTAGAGCACGCCAGCAGAAACTAGCTAGAATGTACTTGCCGCATAAAAGTGAATAATTGACTCTATAAATCGAATGAATAACTCCATAAAGTCATCAGTGTGTTTGGCAGGAAAGAAAAGCGACACTCGTAATAAGCAGCCCAAATGAATGGATGCCCTCGATGGACGCATGATCCTCGCTGGCGGGCCACAAGGTTTCGGCAGGCGGAAAAGGAGCAAGAGGCAACTCCAGGAGGAGGAGATGATCCTTGGGCTCCACCTTCCAGGCAATTCACACAAGCTGGGGGAGCGTCCACGTGTGCTGCACAACATCGCAAGCCGCACAGCTGCGGCCTGAAGGCGGAGGAGAGAATGCGGCGCGCGACCGCCCCCACTCCACGAACTCAGTCGCCCTCGCAGCCTCCCTCCCCCCACCGCTCGACCTCAGTTCCGGCGCCGGGCACTCCTTCCGGTCCTCCACTATCCCATCATCCCTTCTTCCCCCAATATGGCGTTACTGAGGGTCCTGCCGAGCCTCTCGGGTGACGGCGCTGCGGCCGCTGCATTTCGGGCTAGGCCGCTTCGAATTTCCTTGCGTTGGCGGGGCCGCTCGCTCCCTGAGGCCTCCCAGGTAGGCCCGCAGGGATCAGGCGCCAGCGAAAAGCCGGGCGGGGGCGGCAAAGAGCGGCCGGCAGGGGCTTCTCTTGACGGGGCCAGGGAGAGAGTGGGAAGCCCCCGAGGGACGAAAGACTCCGGGCCAGGCCGCCTCAGCAGGGCCGCTGGTGGAGAAGATGCTTTGCACGCCCGGCCGCGGGGATGGCGCTGGCTGGGCGGCATAAAGTTGGCTTCTTGAGTATTTCGGGAATCCTTAGGAGCGTCCTGCTTCCCACACGCCGGCGCTCTAGCTGCCGGTTTCTAAGAACGGGTGATGATGCTTCCTTTTTTTAATGTATGTATTTGTATCCCGCCTTTTAATATTTTTACAAATAAGTCAAGGCGGCGAACATAAATTTAACACACCTTCTTCCTCCTATTTCCCGCACAACAACAACCCTGTGAGGTGAGTTGGGCTGAGAGAATGACTGGCCCAGCGTCGCTAAGGCTAGAACTCACGGCCTCCTGGTTTCTAGCCTAGTGCCTTATCCACTGGACCAGACCCTGTTGGTTAATGAAATATCTGCAAGCAAACTCAGAGCATCAAAGAACTCCGAGGTTTCTAAGAAGCTGGAGGAATTTAAAAAAATGCTTTTAGGGTGAATCCCCTCCTTTTAATAGTTCATTGAGGTCTGAGGGTATGAAGCGATGTTGATGTTGTTGGCATTGATTAGTATGAACTGATGACAGGCTGAACAATAACAGTGGGGAGAGGAGAGAATGGAGGATCCTAAGTAGGGCTGGGATTTTTTCACAAGAGCGTTTTGCACTATAGGCCCTGGTTGCGGATGCCTTAAGTGGGAAGAAGTGCTCTTCTCAAAAATGCTTTTGCTTGGGAGAACAGAACATTCCCGCTGCTTCAGAAATGGCTGTCAGAAAAGCAGGGGATTGTTCATTGTTTGTACTCACTTTATAATTATTAAAAAAAAGAAGCTACTTGCTCTGAACTTATTGCAATAACTGAACATGATTTAAAAAGTTATTTGTTTTTCAGATGCAGTAGGAAAGTTTTTTTTAAAGAAAATTAATGTTAAATTTCTTGTAATTGATGGAGTCAAGTTGCTTTTCTCTTTGAGGGTATTGCTTCTTTTGAGAAATATTTTCTCAAAATGTAAAAATATATGAATCATTCCATAAGATTGTGGTTATTTTGTAACCAGTTTGGAAGTCTGTATTGGCCATATTGTGTTTATCTTGAAATTTTTCTCTTCAGCTCTGAGTGGTCCTCTTTTCTTTGAATTATTGCATTGGGTAAGTGGAACAAAGACATCATAAAAGCAAAAATAGCAACTTTTTTCAATTGTTAATATTAGAGCTAGATTTTAAATCTCCTTTCATCATGCTATTTTAATATTATTGTTTATTGTTAACATTTTGCTTTATTTGTGTCAATTATGAACTGCCTAGAGTCACTTATGAATTTGGCAGTTATTAACTAAAAAACTACAGTATATTAAACAGGAATTACCTCAAGAAGAAAAGTGACATTTTAAAGAAAGATGACAAATCTTCAAGATAATTGAGTCAAAGGATACTAAAGGGAATGCAGGAATGCTACTTTATTGTTGAAAGTGCAACAACATTGAAAATGTGTCCAAGTTCTCTGTCCCATTTTATATTAAAGAAAATTAAGATGAGGGTTTTTTTAGTTTCTTTCTTACACTTGCTTCAATTCTGGACTGTGTATTTTTCTCTGAGGCTTTCCTAAACAGCTTTCTTATAACTTCTCCAAGGACAGCTATATATATATTTCCATCATAGATTCCTATGATGGTTAATGATAAATGTGAGAAAACTGGCTACCAAAAAAATAAAGCGATAGCAATATTTGCAGACTTCTTTTAAAAGACTTATTTTCTCCTATAGATGAACCTACAGCAGCTATGCTTCTAATTTCTTGCAAGTAAACATTACAAAGACCAATACACTTCCAAAGAGAAAACTTCTCAAGAATGAAGAAATTTATTTTTAAAAAGTTGAAAACAAAAACCATACAAATCACCTCTGTACAGTTCACTTAGTGCTAAAATGTCCCAACAGAAAAAGAGCTGAACATATATTCCAGTGAAGTAAAGTCCAAGTGCAAAGGTCACCAACATTGCCAGTGAATAGTGTGGATAACATTATTAGGAGGGAGAGAAAAGACATTCTGTCTTCTTCCAGAAAATGATTACGCAGTCTTAATGAGACAAAAATAGAACTAAGGTGGATAAAGAAATTATAGAGAAGATAATGAAATTATTTGCCTCTGTCATCAGCAGAGAAAATGCAGAGTAGAAGTGCAAAAGTGTTTAAGAAGTGCAAATATGTTTAAATATGAAAACTGAGGAAATGCAACTGATTGCAAAATATCTTCAAAACCTGAAAGCAAATTTTTCAGTCCAGATGGTATCTATCCCAGTTCGAAGATACTTCTGTGATCATGTGGCCGGCATGACTAAATGCCAAGGCACACGCAACGTTCTTACCTTTCCCATTGGATTAAGCAGTACCTATTTATCTTCTCCATTTTTATAGCTAGGTTGGCAGGGGCTGGGGTACGTAACAGGAGCTCACACTATTTTGTGGCGGCACTTGTGTCTTGAATTGGGGCTGCCAACCTTCTGACCGACAAGCCCAGCATTTTAACCGCTCAACCACTGTATCCCCGTTTGTGTAGAAATATTGAAAATTCAAGAGGATTCACAAATTTTCTATTGCTCAACCCTCATATTAAGCTAAGTCCAAATATGGTATATTTAATTTTGACTAAGCAAGTTGTGTGAATCCACCCATTTGAATCAGTGATCAAGGAGAGAAAACAGTCCCAACCCAACAAAAGTAGGGGTCTCTTTAGGGGTCTAGTCTTCTCAAATACCAGTTAGAATTTGTTGTTGTTGTTTAGTCACTCATCATGTCTGACTCTCTGCGACCCCATGGGCCACAGCACACCAGGCTTCTTTGTCCTGCACTGTCTCCCAGAGCTTGCCTAAATGCAGGCCCACCTGCATTTAGTGGGTCATCAATGATATCAATGATATCTAACCATCTCACCCTTTGCCGTCCCCTTCTTTTGCCTTCAGTCCTTCTCAGCATCACAATCTTCTCCATTGAGTCCTCTCTTCGCATTAGGTGGCCAAAGTATATGAACTTCAACTTCAGT